>JNEK01002848.1:0-75992 GCA_000697295.1 Mucor indicus B7402
AGCTAAATATATATCATGAAATCAATTCAATTAGATGTCTACAAGCCCAAGGTTTTTTTTTTTTTTTTTTTTTTTTTTTTTTTTTTTTTTTTTAGGCTATATAGATTATTCTGGGATTATTATATATAAAGTACATAATTCTTGTTACATTTTTTTTTTTTTTTTTGGTTATAAATAGTTGCAGACCTTCTTTTTTTTTTTCATTTATTTCTTTTTCTCCCTTTTTTTTTTTATTAAAGTATGACAGAATTATCTCAAGTCGTTTTACCACCTTACAATGATATTTATACCCAATATGATAAAAAGCAAAAGAGACATGGCCATGATAATGATGTGTATGATGCTAATCAAGTGCGACAAATAGCCGGGTGTTTACCTGTTGATATAAAAAATCGACGAATTTTACTTATATCAAGTAGAAAAAACGATGATAAATGGGTTTTGGTAATTGCTCTTATATATCTTTCATGCCTGTACTTATCCATTGTTATAGCCAAAAGGGGGTTGGGAGAAAGATGAAACACAGCGCCATGCAGCTGAAAGAGAGACATGGGAAGAAGCCGGCGTCAAAGGCACCGTAACTCGGTTACTGGGTGTCTTTGATGAACATACCAAGAAAAAGAAACACGTCAAAGCATCTCACTGGATATTCGAAATGGACATTGCCTCTGTAGAAAAGAAATTCCCTGAAAAAAAGAAGCGAGAAAGACGCTGGTTTACATTTCAAGAAGCTCTTATTGTCTCTCAAGATACACCGTACCTGTATCAAGCTATATTAAAATCATGTTTAAATCCTGCGAATCTACCCCCTTCTCCAAGGAATTCAATAGATGAACAACAGCCGAAATCTATTCTTAAAACCTTTAAATCTATTTTAAAAAGCCATGTTGCTAAATAAATAAGAATCATTGGTCCCATCAAACTTATTAATATGCAAAAGATAAATTTTAAGGAGCTGGTCATAAGTAGGAGGAGGCATAATAGTAGAGACGTCAGTGAACCCTCGGCCGTATATATTCAGAACATTGATCCAATGATTAAAGTGGCATGGTTTCGATGGCTTTGCTTTAAAGGTGCCACTTGATTTTTGGACTTCCGCTTCACTCTATAATAGTGCAAAAAAAAAAAAACAAAAACAAAAAGCCCTAAATGCAATTGTAATAGAGTTGTGCGTATTCTCATTGAAAAGAACGGACGTGATGTTTTTCGCTATCTTAAACTCCTCATACATATAACATTTTTGGGACACTCGATCATTTTAGGTGATCCAAAGAAGCTGACATTTAAGCCACTTTCAGGCACATTTTCATGCCAATTAATTTAATTTTTGAAATTGGTCTATTTGCGTTCTTCTAATATCCCAAAGATGGTCACAAAGAAAGTGCTGTATACCTGCAGCAGATGTTCTCATGACCAAAAATCATCTTTAATATTTTTAACGTTAGAAGGCAAAACGTCGTACCTAAACAAACATAGAAACGTTTTGCTCATATGAAAACACATCGGCATAAATTGACTGTCATCCGAAACACTGCTTTACTCTATAGAAAGTTCATTTTCCCTACTGCAGTCTGTTTAAGATATGACACAAAGTTTTAGAAAAACAAAAAATTTCTTTCTTGATTTTCGGTATCGGACGGCATCTCCTCTAACTGTTTGATTGGTGTTTGTGCTTATAAAGCTCCCTGTGGGTAGCTCTAGGCTGCCCTCATGTTTGACCCAGTGGAAACAGATCATAGCGAGATTTCTATTAGGAAATCAGTTTCTGTCTCTCGTGCAAACCAGCACCTTTGGCTGCATCCGAGTTTCTGAGAGCATGAATAATCGTTGTCAAGGCAGTAATTCGATCCGTATGTACCAAAACATATGTTCGCTTTTAACATGTTCCATATAGTTTCTATATCTTTATTAAGTTTCTTTCTTGAAGGTATAATAGGGACGTTTTTACACATAATGTATACAAATATAAAAGTAATCGTAGCTGCTCTTATCTATATACAATAGTAAAAGAAAATAGTGTCAGTTTGTGAGCTTTGGTATGTGTTTTTGTTCTATGAAGAATGGCATAATATCTATAATTATTCCCAAGACAATGTCCGACGAAGAAAGATGGCGTCAAATATGGATTTCGCGAACAGTTTATTCTCTATGAGCGCTTCATTAGTAGACAGTTTTAGTCTTTTTCAGAGGTATAAAGATTAAAAAAAGGTTCCAATTTATTATGATATATTTTAAATCTAACCTACAATTGAAAAGCTTCTTTTTTAATTTTCAACAAAGAGCGGTAGTTTCTTAAAAACTGTTTGGTTGAGGCTAAATCAATAGTATTGTCTTGAACATAACGTAACAACTTGGGACTTTTTAACAATTCGCCTAATCTTGCTGGCACCTAATAAAGAAAGTTAGATATATGTTGTTGTTTGCTGTTGCCATTCTTACCATGATAAGTTGTTCGTAGCGTTCTATCATTAAAGCGACAATATGAATTTCCTCGGAAACGTCGCCGCAGATAGCTTCATCGTTTTTACTGTACAAAAGAGAGGGAGCAATGACCGTAGCAAGGTTTCCATAATGCATCATGTTTCTACCAGAATATCTTTCGATCAGATTCAAGAGACCAAGAATGACCAACAAAATATCCCTGTTTTGTTTGGGCAAAAGACACACGGTATAATGGATCATAGCAACGGCTTCATTTGCTTTTGTAGCACGACTAGCTGACATAAGCAGCTTGTGTAATCGTTTTGAGAAAAGAGGCTCTGGTAGTTCTCTAAGAAACTTCTTGATAAAAGCAGTCAATTGGATAACGGATTGTTCTCTGAAATAGTCGAACCAGTCTTCCCGATCAGGTGAAGCATTGATAGTTTCACACATTTCTCTAATTCCTCTAATATTACCATTCTTTCTAAATATACCCTCTGTATTCAAGTCTTGGTCAGCAATGGCAAGAATACAGTCTCTCAAGAAGTTTGGGACCATGGAATTGGAAGAGAAGCAGGATTGAATGGGAGGAGAGCTAGCAACCCACTTTTCAAAAGAGATAGTGTTAGTAGCAGTTGAGTGTTGTGACAGAGTACCACTGCTCATGTTAGATAAAGAGACACCGATGATATTTCTGTTGTTGTCTGAACCCGGCTCAGTATTTGTTTGTACTTCAGATGTACCATTCATGTGAACCTTAAGTTTACCCCACAAAGAGTTTCTTTTGTATTCCAATAGTTCTTGAATGACAGATTCATCTATATTATTAAGATAGAGTAAACTGAGATGTCTAATAGTATTGTCCTGCTCTTGAGTTAATTCTGGTAGAGTAGAAGGCAGCATGATTTCATATTGATACGCGTTTTCTAATGGTTGAAAACTGTGCTGTTTCTTGCGTTGAGCAGATGATATAAAGGCGCGTTTAATTCTATTAAAAGAGTTCATATCTTCTTGTAAATGAGTAAAAGAAAAAAGAAAAGTAGGTTGTTTATAAAGCTTTTGATCTATCTCTTGTTCTTGAAAGTGAAATAGTTTCTCCTCTATACAGGTATTTGAGACAAACAATTGAATGTAAACAACGATTATAAAGTTACCTGTTCTTGATTTCAAGGTAAAATTTAGCTGAATGAGAGACATCTGAATCAGTTGTGTATATTCCTGAATACACGAAGAGTGAAATGTTTCGTCAATTGTCTTATAAAATAGTCTGTCTAATATTGAATCCACTGAAGTATTTTCCTATCAAAGGTGAATCAACACAAAGACAATTACACGAGACAGTTTCGTGTTACCAGGATGATTGATTGCTGCATGCATAGTTTTAGTAAATCTCTCGTGTGATGTGATAATCGATCTGCAATGATGATCAATTCTTTCATTATTGGCTGACACAGTCTATCCAAAAACATAATGGTATCATTGCTAATGTTTTTTACAGGATCTTGGCAAGATAAGTCTATGGTACAGCGATTTTAGTTACATAATATACATGTATTTTAAGATTATTTACAAGCAGACTGATCGTCTAGGATATGAAACAAGACCAGTATGTGTTGAATTAAATGATGACAGAGTGTATACTGCTGTTTTTTCAAGTCGGGAAATTGACAGTGTTGAATGATATTTGATAAATGAGTTGATATTGCATCCTGAAAGTGACTCGTTATTTTCCATATTCGATCTCGTTGCTTAGATACATTATCTTGTATTGACAACAATTGTTCTTTATTCTTATAATTGGCTGTATAACATTTTAGACTTTTGTGTGTAATGCATGTATATAATATAAATATACCTGAATACAGAAAGGATAAATCAATATCCCAATACTAAAAGATAGAGTTAATAAACTAACATTGGACTATTATAGTGGTTGTACCTTTTTAATCATATAACATTCTGGGTGCCATTTGAGCCCATTTTTGCTCTTGTATTGGTATAAAATAGCTTGCCCACAGCCTACACAACATGTGCCTTTTAATAATGAATAATGAAATCGACAATAAGGTTTTCCGTCGTATTCAAATCTTTCTAGATCTTCTTCTGGTTGCTGAATACAATCCGGACAATGTAAGCAATATTTGTGATATTTATTCTTTCCAATAAGTTCGAAATGATCGTTAGTAATCTGTTCATTACATTGTTGACATTGAAATTGTGCTCGACTATAATAATCCCTTTCACATAAAACAGAGTCTAGCAGTATATAAAACTTGTCTAACACTGAGATATCACAGACCTAATTTAAATATAAGTTGTTCTCGTACATATAAGGAGAAAAGAAGGAGTTTTACATTGCATTGAAAACACTGTTTATGGTATATTTTTCCAACGGCTCTTATAACTGATGAGTCTCCTTTTTTACATATTCCTTGACATCGATGACATATATATGTTTTCCTTTTCTTTTCCATAATTTTCAAGATATAGAAAAAAAAGAAAAAATTGGGGGAGAGGGGGGGGGGGAAGGAAGAATAGAGGGGAAGAAGAGGGTTTTGTACTATCGTTGAAACTTATCCAAGCAAAAATTAAACTCATCTCAGCCACAACTCACCCCCCCCTCCTCCTCCTCTTCTTATTGCAAATTATAATTAAAGAAAAAGAGAGAAAAGTATGAGCCTTATCAGTGTCTATTCGAAATACAATGATCAAAGAATTAAGCTCTTCTTGGGATATCATTTCATTAGCCACACTTGATGCAGGAACCTTAGAAATTTATGCTCAGAAAATGACTGTAGTAGTGTTACAATGAACCACATTCTATCAATAAGCTTGTCTTGACTCGGGCTCCATACCAGTTGTGCTATATCTAAGATGAAGAGCAATTTTCAATTGCATTAATATGATTTGGCGGTAGTTATAAACAGCTCAGGGCAAAACCGAAAAGGCTATCATTCAAGCAAATGAGCACAATAGCTAGCCTTTTGTAGCCCTCAAAGATAAGTGGTATCATTAACTCTTCCTGGTCACATGAGACGACCCCCTTTCATATGGGCTTTTAATACTTTATATTAAAAAAGCCCTCTTGTAAACTACGAAAAAAGGCAAAACGGTCTATACAAATCTTATCCAATGAGAATTGTGTTACATGAGAAAATGTCGTTATGATTTTCAACCAATGAAAACAATGGACGATTTCGCCATCTTCTTGCAAAGTTATAGGATAAGTGAGAATGAAACTAAAATAAAAGAGAAGGGGAAGGGATATTTTCTTCCTTTCTTCTTTCCCTTCTTCTTCTTCTTTATTATTATAAGAAAGTATAAAATGATATATTTAGATAGATAGATGGCAGAATATTATTGGATACGATTTCCCCCGACAGAGTAGAAAGAGCAGATACCACTACTTCTTGCTTTACCAGTTGTTTCGTTGAAAGTTTTACAGACTTTATAAGGTGGCGTATATAGATGAAGAGAGACAGCACCACGTTCACTACTTGGATTAGAGATACGATGTAAACCTATTTTATCTAAATTGTATATTAGGAGGGGGGGGGTGGGACGACAAATAAGAATTTTTTTTTTTTTTTCTCACCATGCACATAAGTGACTTGGTTTGGTTGATAGATTGTATTTTTAGATACGACCAATGGAGTTGATGAATCAGTATCATTAGTCATTGTGGAAGGCTCAGTAATATCTTGTGCAGTAGTATCATCACCAATAATAGTAGATGGCCAGTCATATAGAGTTTCTTGAAGTTCACCATCCAATATTTTCATAACACAATGAGAACCTGAATGATCATGAATTGGACTAAAGTATATATGTAAGTTTGTATAAAATAAAAAATGGCTAAAATTTTACCTTTTCTGACCTTTACTCCAGGCTAAAATCATCAAGTTGAACTATTGCAGATTTTAGAACGACTTTATTTTTAATAGAGTTTGTTATGTACCTTGCCGTTTCCATCATCAATCAAGTTACGAGTATAAGCCCTTGAATGATCAAACAATGTAAAGCGACTCCAATCATTCATATTGGAACTGTATTTTTCCATCAACTGAATGATTTCATTGGCGTCAATATGTTCAGAATCAAGTCCTTTATCACCCAAGACTTGATGAATAGAATGAACCAGATCAGCTAGATTGAAATCTTCAGGGTGAGAGATAGTTAGAGGTTCTTGAGGAGGAGACATTTTTTGTTTATTTAAAGAAGAAGAGAGGGTGAGAAAATGGCAAATGAAAACTGAAATTTATACCAAAGAAGCTATATCTCAGGCGCGGTACTTTTTTTTTTTTTTTTTTTTTTTTTTTTTAAGTTCCAGGTATGAATAAGAAGAGGAATCCGGCATATGACAATAACAATGAGCGTTGACGTTGATGATAATTATAACGCAGGGAGTATTGTGGGAAAATTAGGTCACATATTCTAGTTGATTGCATGACAAAAAAAGACTCCTTACAGGTTTTAAATGGACCGGGTATAAGAAGAAGATAATATATAAATTCCCGCATTTTAGATTGACCAAAAGTTTATTGTAATTTGAACGGAATTTGGAAAGAGAGAGAAGTGAATTGTCAGTCGGCTATTTAGATAATTCCAAGACGTGATTCGGCTGAACATATTTGAATTCATTATTGTCATCTTCAAACTGAACTTTATAATAGCCGGAAAAATCAACCTCTTTATTCTATTTCAACAAAAAAAAAAAAGTAAGTTAGATATTTCAATGAGCGAAAGATTAGATACTTGCTTTAAAAGGCGGTGAAACAACCTTTGCTCTATAGAAGCATGTAGTACCCGGATAAAGTGCCAAAACGGGTTGACTTGGGTTGATCTCTATCAAATTTTTTACTTCATTCATACCTGGTATAGGAATGATATTTCTAGGTTGTAACATGTATCGTCTATTAAAGCTAAGTATAACAAGAAGACTCCCAATAGTCTCTCTCTCTCTCTTACTGTTTTTGTCCAAATTCGTCTTGATCTACATCTTCTACCTCGTATCTAAATAAATAATAGTTTAAAAAAAAGACTCAACCTATGCATATATTAAACTTTACTTGTTCTTATCATTATGATAGCTAATCACAACAGCAAGAATCCATTCTTCATTCTTGTCTTTTTGTTTAGGTTGCCTTGCTGCTACATAGGTACCAAACGCTAAAACTTCATTTGTGCTAACAATAAAAGATCAGTTAAATGCACACATCATCTTGTTCATTTTACTTTTTTGCTTTTTTTGGCGCCGACAAGACATTATCTTCTTGTTGCTGATCAACTTTGCGCTTCTTTCTTTTTTGGTCAATCACTAAACAAGAGTCACGATGATTATGTAATAACATAAAAAAGAAAAAATGTCTACCATTGTTATATTCGGAAGCGTCTCTTAAAGCTATTAAAACTGACACTTTTTCTATAATATCATGTATAATTCTAAACATGATAAGTGATAAAGTCTATTGAACCTTTTCAAAATAAATTACTTTGCTTCACTTGTTGTAAGGTCAATACAGCCTTTATAATTATCGATTAATTTCGTGCCAATTGCGTTTGGTATACCTGTTGGATATTTTGAGTTTTTTTTTTTTTTTTTCCTAATTTTTTTTTTTTTTTTTTTTTTTTTTTTTACCTTCTTCCAAGTTGACAATACTATGGATACTATTAATACTTGTAATCAAGTTTGAAGTATTCTTTTGAACTGTTTCTAATTTTGCAAGTGCATTACAAATTTGTTTCCATAAATTAACTTCTTCATTAGTATCTTCTAATGCTGCTGAACGTGAGGTACGAGATTTACGGTCCATGATTACTTTAGATGAGAGGGCAGAAAAAAAAATACTACGTAATCTTTATATAAAATTTTGAGAAAATAAATACAAACACAGTGCTATAAAGTATATTCTGCAATATCAATATCTTACTGAAAAAAAAAAAAGGGGACCGAGGAGGGGGGGCCACTGTCTACATTTTACTTTGTAGAGTACCCACTATTTTTTTAAAGTCAGTTTTTTTTTTTTTTTTTTCTGTCACAGAAGGTGTACACAGTATAGTAGTAGATAGTAACAGTAATAAGAAATGCCCGTATCTTTTTTTGGTATTATTAGTAGTAGTATGAAACAAGTAAATGGTGATTTCACTCTATTTTTAACACACAGGGACAATTGCCCGGAAATATAATGTAATATCTATATAAAATTCTGCTGGAGTCTTGTTGTTATAGAAGCAATACCAAGTCATGACACGTGCCCTCAAGTGACAGATTGACAAGAATAGAACCGAGTGTTATTCTCCTTTGCATTTAACGATACCTTACATAGGAAAAAATAGTTCAGTTCAAAAGTATATAAAAAACGAGAGTTCAAATCATTTTTTCTTCTTTTTTTTTTTTTTTTTTATTTTCCTAAAAAGAAAAGAATGAAGTCTCTTGGTTTTATTGCTGCCAGTTTCATAACTGCTGTGAATGCTGCTACTGTTACTTTTAAAGTCGTTGCTCCCAGTGCTACCGATACTGTTCAAGTCAACATCAATGGTGCATTGACTGATTTAAAGGCCACAGACACTGATGTTCCTTATTTTGTTGGTACTGCTGAATACAATTTGGGTGAAACTTACAAGGTAAAAAAATACATACTTTACTCTCATAAAATCCGATAACTCAATTCTATGCTAGTATGTTATTGATGGTGAAGCTGAAGAATTCGATCGTGCTTTAGCCTCAGGTGATTCTACTCGTAACGACTTTTACAATCGTAATGTGACTTATGCGGATATCCCTGGTATTCCTACTATTCTTCCTGAGGGTGCCTGGACAAGAGGTGATGTATCTCATCCCATCTGGGATACCAATTATATTACTTCAATTTTTGTTACTGGTAAAAAGGACGATATGGAAGACTTGATTGAAAATGTTCCTACAAACACCTATACTGCCAAAATTACTTTTATTGGTCCCGATGAAGTTTACACATTTGAGGTACATAGAAGCATTGTTTATTCATCTAAAAAACTCACCTTTTTTTTTTTTTTTTTTTTTTTTTTTTTTTTTTTTAAAAAAACCCCCTTTTTTTTTTTTTTTTTTTTTTTTTTTTTTTTTTGTATCGTGTAGGACTGTACTTTTGGTCTTCATAAGCCTGGCCGTAAAAACAATGATGCCAAGCAAACATGGGTCTGGGCTCTTCCTGAAAACCAATACCTCGCAAACCGTAACTGGTTCAAGATTAGACATATGGAAGAAGATCCTACACAACTCCGTGAAAAGCTCTATGCTGATATCTCTCGTGCTATGGGTACTTATGCCAATGAGGCCAACATGGTACGTCTTTTCATCAACAATCAAGGTATGGGTACATTCAATATGTTGGACGATGTCATCATGTATTCCTACATCAACGCCATGTTCTATAGTGGTAATTCTCCTGATAAGATGGGCGGTCTCTTTGACGGTGCTTCTGGCGCTGACTTCAACCCCGATACAGGCTATGATAGTTTTATTCCCAACGTGGCTTCTCCACTTGACCAAGATTCCCTCGCTCCCTTTGCTGAAGCTATCGCTAATGTCGATTTCTCCAATGATGCTGAAGTTGAAGCTATTAGCCAATACTTTGACTACGATCAATTCTTGCGTTTCATGGTGATGGAATACCTTACTGGTTCCTGGGACGGCTACTGGCAAGAACAAACCAACGATGGTGCTTACATTGATGTTGAATCCAAACCACCTAAACTTTACTACCTTGGACAAGACTTTGATGCTACTTTTGGTGTCAATCTTCCCTTTGACAAGTCCTTTACAGAAAAGACTGTGCCTGACTATTTAGATCAATTTGAAGGTGCTTACTTGATTAAGAAGCTCTTGGAAAACCCCCAGGTAAATGCTACTTTCTACCATTACTTGCAAACCACCTATGAACAAATCTTTAATACACGTGTTCTTGAACCCATTGTGTTGGCTCGTCATAAATTTTATTACCCTGACCTTGAATGGGATCGCTCTATCAAGCAACAATCACCCGGTAACATATTTGGATGGACTGCCGAGATGACGTATGATAATCTTTACAAGGCTGTTAAAGCTCCTGGTGGCTCAGGCGGAGGTGCTGAGTGGGGTCTCTTGCAATGGATTAGTCAAATTGAAAACACGTGCGCTAAATTCTTTGGAAATCCTGTCACTTCTACACTCGAAGATGTCGAGCTTGAAGATGATGAAGAAGAAGCTGATGGTTCTGTCGAGGTGAATAAGGTCGTTCGTATCTCTGCTGCTTCTGTCAAAAATCAACCACTCGCTGCTGCTGGTGGAGTTTCTTCTACCTCTGGAGCCCGTGCTAATGTCCCTCAAGCTGCCTCAGCTTTGGTTGTCTTAGGTATGATAGCCGCTCTCTTTTAATACACTTTAGAACGAAATAATAAAAAAATTGCGTCTTTTTACCATCTTTTACATATGTTAATTATGATTGGTTTAAAAAAGAAAAACTGCATTGACATACATATTATGATACATGGTGGGGGATAGGATTCTCATTAATTTCTTGAAAGTAACATTATGAATTATTATTTAGGCATGACGGAGGATTCGGAACAACGGGTGGTACATTCAGTGAATCGTCATCCATCATAAGGGTACACAAGTGCCTTCCAACATTATTAGTTTGACAACTCCGCCCATTTTTTTGACTTTTGGTTATAAATTTGGGTTTAACTTAATGAAGACCTGTACTTTGTATCAATGAAAGAAGGAGTGGCATAGAAGACATTACAATAGGATATAGTGCCTTGGAATAAGAAAGCGTTATTTCACTCTATAGCCTGGCTCCTTTGGTAAGGTCTTGCCAATAGCCCAGAATTGTTTCCCTGCAGATTTGTTTTAAGTTTCATGATCGGCTGTATCTTTTCCTTCTGCCGTAGCATAAGTCTCGATTGATGTTTGCATTGCAGTATTCATAATTTTTACCTGATGATCAACAGTTTCTACCCTTGAATAGTGTGCTACCAAATCACACTTAATATATACTTTCACTTTCTCGAGAATCAACCATTTTACTTTGATTTGGTAATGAGACACTTTATTCCACGAGGGCGGATGAATGTTTTTGAAGCCTGACAAACTATCAACCGTGTCTATTTTTCTGTTATGTACAAGATTTATTCATGTTGCTCGAACACTTTGTTATTCAATCGCCATTCTTCAGGAACGTCAAACTTCTTCCTATGTATAATAATCAACTTTTGTGTCGAAGCATGCAGTGTTATTAACTAAATGAAAGTGCATAGTTTGAAGAAATAAGCATCTTCTATGTACAATAAACAATTGACATGTGACTTTAATGTTTTTCTATGATGGCTTGCTATGAATTCGAGATTGATATTGTTTTTAAGTACTGTGTATTATACTACATTTTAGTTTTCATTAAGCAGGCCAACTCTTAACAAGCATGAAAAATATTTGACAGGAACATACGCTCTTTTAAGCAGAAGAAAGATCTGCATTAAAAAAAAAAAAAACAAAACAAAAGAAAACAGCTGCTTCTTATATAAAGAGGATAGGCAAACATCTGATCAGCTTTGTCTGAGGGGCACACAAAAAAGAATCAAAAAAATGAGCGGAGTTTTCAATCATCCGGTAAATTGCCAGTGGAGGCACACTGTTTTGTCACCTTATTGTTCAAGCATCGAATGACTTTTTTTTTTTTTTTTTTTCTTCTGGAATGTATAGCTATTTGACATAATGAAAAAAAAAATATTATGAATATTAATAAAGAAGAAGGCGTTTTTATAGTTTCTTTTTTTTTTTTTCTGAGTAACTCACTAAATTTGTTGTGTACACCATTAAAATGTGTGCCCTGAATTAAAATATTTATATAGAAAAAGACGTGTGTCTCTTTCAAACAAAGCATAAACAAAACGACCATTTGGCGTATTCAAAGTCAGAGAATAAGAGAAATGAATAAACAAAGTGTCATGCTATAAAACTAAAAGCAATATTCGCCCTTTTCCTAAAAAAGGAACGATGTGAAAACAACAAGAGACCACTGACATATTTACAAAATGCACTTAGTCTTGTGAGATTACACAAGGAAAAAAAAAGCATTTAAAAAAAAATTTTTTTTTTTTTTTGAGCTCTTTTCAAACTCTTTTTAAATAATAAATATCCCCCCCTCCCCTTTTTTTTTTTTATGTCTGTTAAAGAAACAATATTACCAAAAGCTTTAAATATTATACGTCCTTCTTCACCTTTAGTAAATCATTCTACTTCAACATCTTCTTCTTCCTCACCTTCCACTTTATCTACAATTTCAACAAACTCAGCTTATAATACTACTACTATCAATAATCCTTCCAGTTATTTTCAAACTAATCATTGGGCATTCAAGTCAACAAACCCTGTAGCAAACCCTGTGGGTGTCAACCCCTATCGATTTTTACAAAGACCTAGAAGTAACTCAAACTTATCCAGATCTACTTATTTCTCTACTTTATCATTATCTAATACAACAACCGACGATGAAGAAGAAGAAGAGGATGATTTAGATAGCATTGATGGGCTAAGTGAAGACGAAGAAGAACCAACAAAAGTAGTAGCTAAAGTCAAAAATGGAACTATTTTAAATGGTAAAGGTGAACTTGTGAATAAAGGAAGTAGTTCAACAGACGATCAATGGTTAGATGAAGCTAGAGCAAACCGCAAAGTAAGAATAGATTACATACATCAAAACGAACAGTTGATTAAATGATAGGATAGATTGCCGATCTCGAAATAGAGAAAGCATCATTATTGGTATTGAATAGTACTTTGGAAGCTAAGCTGCGACAACAAACAATACAGATTGCCGAGTTGCAGAAACGATTACAAATGTAAATACTTTTTTTTTTTTTTATATATATATAAATAGACTAAAAATATTAGAAATAATAGGAATGAAAGACCAATAACTCCCGTCTCCAATAAACAAGCAGAAGAGGTACAAAAAATAACTAAAATAAATCTCATGTACATTTTCTAATAAAAATCATGTATTTAGCTTTTATTATTTGATGATGATGAAAATACAGTAGTATCATCTGAAGAAGAAGAATCTGAAAATGACCAAGTATTTCAGCGTATAAAATCAATGCTAGAAAACCTTATTTTACAAGCTGAAGTTGCTTTACTTCAAAAATCGAAACCATCGGGAAAAGTGTTACAAGATTATAAATTACCAATAAAGGATGAAGAAAAACAACTTCATGTTCAAGGTTAGTAGTTGGTAAAATAGGAAACCTTAAATACATATATATAATAACATGATAATAGAAACTTTACAAAAATTAACAAAGAAATCAACTCGTGTGTTAGACAATCACAAACCACCACCCACAACAAGACGTGCATCTGAACAAATAAAACCTACTAGTGTGAAAATGTCACGTACTCTCTCTCGTCAATCCTCTCCGCCTGTCTTAGTGACCTCAACTACAAAAAGAGCTCCATCTCCTAGACAACCAAAAGCAAAATGGCAATTTTAAAAACTTCCTCTTTTTTTCTCTCTCTCCAAAGTATGTCCTTTATGCAAATCACCCTTAATTTATGCCTATACCCCACATAATTCCAATCATTTTCATCCGCTCTTTTCAAATCCCTCCCCTCCCCCATGTTGTAATACACACACACACACACACACACACACAGTTTGTATCATAATAAAAAGAAGAAAAAAAAAAAGGTTTCAATAGTGTATATACCCCCCTTAGAATGCTGTCAAAATAATAGGAAGCATTCTCGGGAATAATAAAGTGTGACTTTGCTTATAAACTTATTCATAACTCATGCAGTTCATATGAAGGATAAAAAGTGCTACGGTGTTCCTGAATATCATAAAATCCCAAAAAAAGAAAAAATACATCACCTATACTAATAATGAAGAAGAAGGGACACAAAATGTCCTCTACCTCCTTCAAAATTATAGTTTACACAGTTATCTTCACTCAAAAGTCAATTACATGTAGATACTTGGGCAAGAAAGTCATACTCTACCTTTGAATGTACGCGCATGAATACTTATTGACAGGATTACTATTATTGAACATAATATCAAAGCAGTCTGTCCCTCCAAGTGAGAAACAGCTCTTTACAAGTACACTAAAGGAACACTGAGTTCAAGCTGTTCCCTTAGCTCTTTACACTTCCTCCAGGATAGTGAAAAACGCGTAGGAACTTTTTAGCTTTCTTGCTGACAAAATTTGTGAAAAAACTTCTTTCTGTGACCACTTAATTGGCCCTGTCCACGTGAACATTGATATTTTATCAGTCAACTCAATTCATAATGTGGGGAAAGTCCTTTCTTTTTTTCTCCCCCTATTTTCTTTTTTATTGCCTCCTTTATTTAAAAATGACAATTAAAGCTGTGATTTTCGATATTGGTAAGATCAGGGAATTCTTGTTTTTATGCTAATAAAACTGACCAAGGGGACATTTTTCTAGGTGGGGTTTGTGTAGGTTCACCTATGGCTGGTATCCATAGATACGAAAAAGAAAGAGGGCTACCCAGAAATTATATTAATGTTGCCATGTAAATACATAAAATAAGTACTGATACATGTATAACTCATTTTATTTTAGTGTCAATCAAGGCGAGCATGGTGCTTTTCAGGTATATATAATAGCTTTGTCACGTTTGCATAAAATGTTAAAGTACCTATTATGCATAGAAATTAGAACGAGGTGAAATAAAACTCCATGATTTCTATAGAGATTTCGGTTTACAATTATCTCATCCCTCAAATAAACAACATTATAAATCCTATCTTGAAAAGTCCGGAAAAGGTAAAATTCGGTTTTTCTTTTTTTTTTTTTTTACACAGATTCCCTTTGCTTATGCCCCTCCTTTTTTTTTTTTTTTTGGATCCTCGTTTATCCCTTAAAGTTGTACCTTCCAATATCCCCGATGTTACTGTAGATGGAAAAGAGCTTTTTACTACCATGATGGCTGAAACTGCTAGATTAGACCCTCACATTATTCCTGCTATCAAGAAGTTAAAAGGTAACACTCATTAGATAAAAAGATCACTTTATATCAACATCCTTTTTAGAAAGCGGCAAATACAAAGTGGCTGCATTAACCAATAACTTTGATTTGCCTGAGAACGATCTTAAAGAGGCTGAAGCAATGGGTGCATCAGCAACTGAAATACTCCGTAGTTTATTTGATTATTATATAGAATCACGATTAATTGGCTTAAGGTAAACTAAGAATACAATAATCTATAGTGAGATTAATATTTGGTCCACAGAAAACCAGATCCTAAAATCTATCATTATGCCTGTAAAGAAATTGGAATTCAACCTAATGAGGCCATTTTCTTGGATGATATTGGTATGAACCTTCGTTCAGCTAACAAACTTGGAATGAAAACAATTCGTAAGTTTATATATATATATATATATATGTGAAAACTGTACATGAAATAATGAATTCTTTTATATTAGAGGTTAAGATGGGGTATTCTGAAGAGGCAGTAAAACAATTGGAAGAGCTTACAGGCCTTGATTTACATGCTACTGAATCTAAACTTTAAATAAATTCGTGTCATAGATCACATACAGTTTACGCCCATCCCTGAGTATGTCGTCTGCTTTTGAAATTGAAGGCTATTATGTATATAGTATAATAGTGAATAAGGAGATGATATGTATGATTGAAGCTTTCAAAAAAAAAAAAAAAAAAAAAAAAAAAAAGTGAGGTATATACCATTGCTCCTTTTGTTTGTTCGTTCTGGGAGTTAATCCAAGTTGCAAGCGCCTCCCTGACCAAAGGATCGGGAGCTACAGCACACTTTATAGCATTACTGTACCGTTGATGACCTATTGACGGTTCGGGATTCACTTTGCAATGAAATGTAATGCCAAATCGCTTCTGGCGTTCTGGTGTATTTGCATCAACGAGTAGAGTAGTTAGTTTAAGCAAAAGTTTTGATTTACCGTTCTGTAAATTGATGGCTTTTTTGAAGAAACGAAATGAAATAGTGTTTGTCACTGTATATTGATTCAATTGATATGATCTTTTGAATAAACCTTTAATGCCTTTTGATCTCTATGTGTGTTGTTAATAAAACGCTGCATTAATTAGCACGTCTCTTATCCTGTTACCATATAAACGCGCGATATGTATGGCCCCACATCTACTTCCAGGTATGGTCCAGTATTGCCATAACCTGTTTGCGGGGTATTGGAGGGTGATTTTGGTGGCACTGATTCTATAGAAGAATCATTTGTCTTTTGAGTATATGTGACGAGCGTTGTTCTGCTGCTTTTGTGAGGCAGTTTGTATAATGATGCGTTTTTTCTGATAGCTATATGAACTGTAGCAGGGTGGTCGCTTTCATCGTCGCTATCAATACTTAAATTGGATTGTCTGGATGGAAGTGGAGAAAATGAGATCTGCTTTTGTCTCTTGTTAATTGAAATTACTTTAGTGTGTTGAGGGATTTTTTCAGAGAGAACTGGTCTATTGTGCTTTCTATAAAGGGATCTGTTATGAAATTCCATGCTAGTTGCACGATCTAACGTTTTATAAATGGGGCCGGAATGGCTGTAACAAGAGGGCACTTTTAATGACAATTACTATAAGCAGTATCAAGTGATGTGCTGTAGATATTTACCTTCAATTGGTATTTCGTGATAAGGTTTAAAAGCATGATATTCGCTACAGTGACTTCCTGCTACAATTGTTGTATTGTCACTTATAGCACTACTCCTATGAGAAAGTATATCTTGAGATAAGCTCCATGTAGACGGTCTCCTATCAAGGTAAATTTGTCTACTTGATTTTGACTTGAAAAGAGTGTCTTCTTGAAGAGACTCCAGTTTACATTGAATCATATTTGACATTTCAATTACTTTGATGTATCTTTCCCTGTCCTCGTTAGACTGTAATTGGCTTGCTAGTTTTGATAATTTCTGCTGCTGATTTTGCATTGAGTTTATCGCTGCTCTCTTTGTTTTTTTTTTTTTTTTTTTTTTTTTTTTTTTTTTTTTTTTCTTTGGCGTTCTTTTTTTTCGAGAACGGGTATATTCAAAGATAAAAAGAAGGAAAGAGAAAAAATAAGAAAATGGTATTTTTCAACTAATTTTTATTTTTTTTTTTCTTCTTTCTTCATGCATTGGTTATATGTGTGCGTGATATTTTAGCTTATAAATGTTTGCATTCAGTTTATTTTACATCCGAGAGATGCGTAAAAAAAAAAGAAGACTTCTATATCAAAGTTTAAGTTAGTATCACCACATTTACGTGCCATCTAAATATAAACAAACAGTTGATCAACAGATAATAGAAAGATTGCTCAGAATACGTGAAAAAGGGAGGAGGCTTGTTGCAATGAGAAAGAAAAAAGAGGGTGAAATGAAGGGATGAAGGATATAACAAGAATTAAACGTGCTGCTTGTGTTTATTACTACTATTAGAATTCATAAAATACCCCTCCCTTTTTTTTTGTCAATCCCCTTTGCACTTGGCTTGTCAAAAAGAACTTTTTTGAATCAATTTTTATGCAGATTGCATAATAAGTATTTATAGTAATGCATGCAAACATCTGCCTATTTTTTCAATGGATTTAGAAGATATTATCATTGTGTAAATTATGCGCACCTAGTAAAACTATAACTAGACAATTTTCGCCACTCAGAGTAAAGTTGAACCGTCGAGCCTGTACCTCTGCCTGTGTAAAACACTCAGTATTTTAAAGTGTCTTCAACGTAATAAATAGCCTTGTTAAATTAGATTAATTCATTAAAACTATACACACTCCTTAAATAACGATAGCTATACATCTGGGTTTATTACATCGTTGTACTAGTCCAATGCTTCAAACCAGAAATAAGTCTTTCGTTCCTATACCACCAGAATTTTCATATGTGTATAGTTTTTTTGTGAAATTATATAGCAATCTAATTCTAGGTAAAGCAAAGAGAATATGACCAGATATTTCCATAAACTCTTGAAGCGGCCAATCTATCAACATCGTTTTGTGTATGAATTAGTGTATTTTACATAATAATAAAGAAGCTGTTCATCAGGTATGTAGTTTTTTCGTTTGGGGCTTAAATAATGGCCAGTTGTAGTAGTGCCTTTTGGTTATTTTGGATTTGATATCTACTCCTTTTTTCTTCCAGCACCATTAATCTTAAGTTTATTTGACTTTTCTGTAACTCTAAACTCAATATAAATTACTCCTATTTACACTGATAGCACCTGTTATCTTATGAGAATCTGCTTTGGTTTCGAGAATTGCTGGTGTACCAAATGTGGACCAAGCTGAAGGTGAACACAAGTCCAGGTCGAAATCGCTTTTATTTCTGAAAACATAGTCAAGGTGATTACTAGTTAGTCCGCATTAATTAATGTTCATCACTTCATACATATATCCACCCACAACGCTGTCGAAGCTTATCTTCAGAATTTCGTTCACTAGCCGAAATCTTGCACTTTTGATAAATGACAAGTTGCATTCAGCTTACATCAGATTATGAGAGCTAGTTTCTTTCAAACTAAAGCTCTCAAACGGCTTTGTGGAACTGTCAACAATATATACATATATGCCTAGCGTGTGTTTCAGGCTTTCGATCGTAGAGATTAACAGTAAAGTATATGTACTCTTGTTGCAACATCCCAGTCTTAATTGTTTGCTTTTCAAGAAAACAGAATACCTTCTCTCGCTTCTAAAACGGCGATGTTCTATTCAAAATTATATCTTAGCTTCATTTTATCACTGATTACTCTTAAATCAGCCTTAAGGGCTATTTAACACTGTGCCATTCATGGTAAAACTTCAAAAGAAGAATACATACTATGCACACTGCAACGGTGCACTTTTTCAAATCTTACACCTCTGTTGCCGACAAAAACACCTAATATGTACGAATATTTATAGCACACCTTCTATTGTTAGAAAGAGGATAAAAATTGAAAGGATAAAGTTTATTTTATACGTACTATTTTCAAAACAAACAAAGATCAAACTGACTACATTAGGCCTATTAATCTCTTTAGTCAATAAGCACTTGAATTTAACAATTGTATTCATACTCAAGTTCATTGTATTTACATAACTGATCCGCATTTTAGAAAACTACGGTATTGTGGTGCTTCTGTTACCGCTTTAAAAAAAATCAACGCAGCTGTATGTGAAAAATGCATAAAAAATACCACCCTGTTCTAACTCAGGTGGAGAGCAGCTAACATCGCCGCGAACGTCGTCTTTCAGAACATCGATTGAAAGACATATCATTTTTTTTTTGCAATACACACACAGGTGCGAAAGGTTAAAATGTGGGAATCAGGCATTATTTTGACAAAGACATGAATATCGTAATGCTTACTTATCAAACAACCTTATTTTTTTTTTTTTTTTTTGAAATACTTCAGAAGAAACGAGTCGTACCACTTTTTCCTTCTTTATATAGCCTTCACTTATGACTGAAGAAGCGTTTCAAGCAGTTTTACGCCCTGGACATGGTGAATTTGGCAGACCCATTGACGTCAAAGCCAATTTCTTTGAAATCGTACACTCTGGCATTCAGAGCCTGCATCACTATCACATCTCTATACTTCCATCAGTAGAATTAAATCCGAAATATAGACTAAAAGTATGGAGAACATTTGAAGAGCGAGAAAGACTACGCGGTATTTTTAAAAACATAAAGCCAGTCCACGACTTTCACAGTAACTTGTTCACCATACAACCCCTTGACCTAGGTGAAGAGAATAGAAAGGATTTCCAAGTAACTTCATAGCCTCTCTTGGATTCGTTTATCAAACTCACCTTTATTTTACAGGTAATTATTGAAGGAACTGTGAGACACATTGTATCTTTAAAAAGAACAGGCAGCTTCCACCTGGAAGATCTTCAACGTTTCCTAGAAGATAGTACTTGTTACAACGGTGTAAATTGCTTACCAGGTAAAGTTAAATTTATCATTGATTGTCATAAATTAATCACTTTACACAGCTACAATGATGCTAAACATTCTCTTTCGCTTGATTCCTCGTATAAATCTTACTTGTGTCGGTAACAAATTCCATTCTTCTGAATATAAGCAAGCAATTACAGGAGGTATTGAGTTATGGAGAGGATTTTTTCAATCTGTTCGTCCTACTGTTGGTAAGTAAGCAATTATCATTGATATATTGTGTTGAAAAAAAAAAAAAAAAAGAGTTTACCTTATGATGCTTAGGAAAGATGATGATTAAACTTGATACCCACGCTTGCTATTTCTATGAACCCTGCTTGCTTCCTGATCTTGTTGTCAAAGTTCTAGGCTATAGAACAGTTGCAGATCTCCGTCAAGGTGTCTCAGATCTCGACCTGCAGACACTTCAACGTCTATTTAAAGGTTTCAGAGTTTCCCTTGTTCATCGTGGAGAAATCAGAGTTGTTAAAATTATCAAGCGTGTTATGACAACAGCAGCAAGCCTTAGTAGGTATACAGACTGTGATGGAAACTCTATTTCATTTGTAGAACATTTCCGTCGTCGTTACAATAGAAACCTCAAACTGCCCTTTCTTCCATGCATTGTAACTTTTGACGAGACTATTTTACCTATGGAGTTTTGTCGCGTTGAGCCTGGTCAAAGAGTCATGTCCTTCAAATACAAGCCTAAGGAGCAGAGCATTCAAATGGCCAAAGCTACACGTTTACCACCTAAAGAGTCCCTTAATACCATCATGCAAGGTCTCAGCATCTTGAAACTCAAGGAAAATCCGTATATAGATGAGTTCGGCCTCACCGTAGCACCCGAAATGGTTACAATCAAAGCTCGCGTTTTACCTGCTCCTCAGATCATGTACCACCCCTCCTCTCAGGAAGCTGAATTCACTCCTCAAGACGGTAAATGGAGTTTGCGAGGGAAAAAGTTCATCACAGGGACAACTCTCAAGTCTTGGTCTGTTGTTAATTTTACAAGCGCAACGACAACACCAATAATTCAAGTATTTATACGTGAACTCTGTGAAATGTTTGTAGAAAAAGGCATCGAAGTTACCCATCTTCAACCGCCTATCTTAAGTGGCGATCCACACTCTGATATCGAAGCAAGGTTGAAGGAAGCCTGGGTTAGTGCTGGAAATTCTGCCAAGTCTGAGCCCCAGATCATTTTCTGCATCTTGCCAGACAATAAATCCAAGCTGTACTCTGAAATTAAGAGAGTATGCGAAACCGTTATAGGTATTCCTAATCAATGTGTAAAGTCGTCATGTGTCAATAATTCAAACAAGGAGCGCTTTGCACACATCAGTTTAAAGGTTAATATGAAACTCGGTGGCACCAACTTTTATCTCGATCCCAAACACACCTCGTTTTTTTCAGAACGCCCCACTATGGTCATTGGAGCAAATGTTATCCACCCAGACTATTACCAATGCGCAGGGGACCCTTCCTTTGCCGCTCTGTCTGCCTCACTAGACCCTCGGATAACCAAGTACACTACTGCCGTTCGTCAGCAAAGCCCCTATGTTACGACTATTGCTGACCTTCCCAATATGATATTGGAAGTACTTCAGGCCTACAGTCAAAGAAATCAGCAAAAGCCAGAAAGAATATTATTTTATCGTTGCGGTGTGTCCGAAGGTGAATTTAAATATACCTTGGAATCCGAAATCCCTGCTATTTACGCCGCATGTGCTTCATTCGAGGCCAACTATAAGCCATTGCTTACTTTTATGCTTGTTCAGAAACGCCACCATGTTAAACTCTTCCCTGGTCGTCCCGAAAATGGCGACGCTTCTGGTAATTGCTTGCCTGGCACAGTCGTTGATTCTGGTATCACGCATCCCATCTATTACGACTTTTACTTGCAATCACACGCTCCTATTAACGGAACTTCTCGACCTACTCATTATTACGTTCTTCATGACGACAATAATTTCACCCCCGATGCTATACAAGAGCTCACTTACGACCTGTGCTATAATAATGGTCGATCCAATCGTTCTACATCGATTGTTCCAGCAGCATACTTTGCCAATTTGGTGGCGAGAAGAGCTAGATGCCATATTCTGGACAATGGCTACGAGGATGACAGAGATACTCCAAAAAGGCAAACAGAAGGGGATTCAAATAGTGGAAATGTAAAACCGTCAATCAAAGAAGCGATGTACTTTATTTAGCGCCACAACTACATTAACTAGCATGTTATATCATAATAAAAATATAAGTTGTAAGCTTTCTTCTGTCTTTTATCTTGTAGTGATGCAATTCGTTTTATGATCCTTCAAGATAAAACACATTGCATATATGCCAGTTGCTCAAAATTGTCTTTTTGACTTTGTATTAACTCTAGCTTTGGCAGATATGATTTCCTACAACTACTTCCAATATATGATATTATGGTACACTCTAATCGTAAAACATTTATTATCATTTATTTATTCTTCTAATAAGGATTCAGCTAAATAATGCTCTTGAAGAGGTTCAATTACATGCATCAAAGCTTCCCCTGAAACGATCTGTTCTAATTCATACAGTGTCAAGTTGATTCTATGATCCGTCACTCTGTTTTGTGGGTAATTATATGTTCTAATCTTCTCTGATCTATCCCCTGTGCCTATTTGCTTATTTCTTGAATCACGTCTTTCATTTTGTGTCTTTAATCGTTCTTGTTCATAGATTTTGGCTCGCAGCACCTTCATAGCCTTCAATTTGTTTTTATGTTGCGATCTTTCATCCTGCATCGCCACTACAAGGCCAGTTGGTATATGCGTAATACGCACTGCACTATCGGTCGTATTCACGTGTTGGCCGCCAGCACCCGAAGCACGATACACATCAATCTTCAAATCTGAATCTTTCACTTGGACATCCACTTCGGTGGGTTGGGGTAAAATAGCCACTGTAATCGTAGATGTATGAATTCTACCCTGTGCTTCTGTAGCAGGCACACGCTGCACTCGATGTACACCAGATTCATATTTGAGCAATCCAAATACATTCTTTCCACCGATATTCACTGTCACGTCTTTAAATCCATTTCCTCCTGTTTCGTCAGAGCGTGATAAAACTTCCCACTTCCATCGTTGCAGTTGTGCAAAACGTTCGTACATACGTGTCATATCTGCTGTAAAAATGGATGCTTCATCACCGCCTGCACCCGCTCGAATTTCCAAGATAGCACTGGCATTATCGGCTGCGTCTTTCGGCGCGAGTTCGGAAATAAGATCCTTTTCCAGTTGTTGAATGCGGTCCATGATCTCATTGTATTCTTCTTTAGCAAGTTCAATCATGTCCTCATCGCTCGTCGACAGGAGATCATGTAATTCGGTCAAGTCAGTACGGCTCTTGAGCCAGTCATCAAACAATGACTTTGGTGCTGTCAACTGAGCCAGCTCTTTAGAAGCTTCTGTTAATTCAGTTGGGTTCAAACTGTTGTCATTGAGTTGAGAGAGTAATGTGTCATGTCTTTGAGAAAGTAATCCAAGTTTTTTCTCCAAAGGAGGTGTAATTTTTGACGATTGTAAAACAAAAGGAGAAGCTAAAAAAAAAAAAAAAAAAAAACATGTTGACACCATTAGCTTTAGTTTATCGAGAATTTAAGTGTATATTCACCCTTAGTTGAGTATTTTGAGATTTGACAGCAAACTCTTTTAAACATTTTTTTTATTATGTACAAGGGGCATAGAAAATCATGTTGCTCCTCCACAAATTTTACCGCTGTTGTTCTGGGATGAATTCGTTGAATTTTATTGGGCCATTCAAGAAAATGACAGCTTTGCTATTCTGCATTGAACAAACATATAAGAACCGTTTTAAACAACTAGGGATTAAAAATAAAACGAATTTTGCGCATTGATACTAAGGCTTATATAGAAGCAGAAAACAATTACTATACTGTGCACGTACTGTTTGATCTGGACTACATGAAAAAAAAAAAAAAACGCAAGGTGAACAAAAGAATAACACAGCCGCGTAAATAAGAAATAGGTCTATATCTCTTAGCCACTCTAGGAATGAGAAAACATATACTTGTAAATGAGATTAGTGCTTACTACGGTACAGCTATACTTGGTTGACACTATGCGACTTCTACAACGCTACTTAGAATAAGGAACAACTTTCCGCTAACTATTACCAAGCAAAACTCAAAAGTATGTAAACCAGCTTCTTCACATTCTTATAGCAGGCAAAAGGTAGCTATTGATTTTTGCTGATAATTGTTTATGAAGTGACCTGTGAATACAGACTAGTATACTTTCCCTTTCCAACGTCATAAGGAAATAACTACGCAACTTTATGGGGCTTTTGTTTTTATCATGTGGTTCTTACACTCAATTAATGAATTCATATATTTTGTATAACATTGAACTCGGTCATGACCTTCTATTTACCCCAAATGAATCCTAGGTAGTAATGTTTTGTCAAATCTTTGTTGAAATCTATGAGGAAATCAAAGCAAGTTTCATCCGAAGAAAAGGCGGACAGGCAAGTTAGTCTTGAAGCGAAATCGAATGGTTAGAAATAGCTGGGAGGGTGTTTAAGGTATATCAAACCATTTTCGTATCAACCCATTTCACCGAAAATATCATTGGCATGTAGAGTCATGTTGGAAGCAGTAGCACGATGAATGGGATATAATTTAGTCAGGGCCCTGTCGTGATGACAGGTAAGTTCATTATTTTCTACAAATAGATATTTGAACGACATTATCTCCCAAAGAGTCTTGTTGCTTGCACGTGGTCGTCTCTACCCCTATCTTGTTCTGCGGCCTCTAATTATCAAGTTAGGCAGTGATTTACAATATAAAAGCAATGATGCCAGTACCTTTTTTCTTTTTCTTAACATGACAAAATGCAATAAGAATTATGACGAAAAGTATAAAACACTCACTTTAGAGCAAATCTTTGTTGAACTATACAAGTACAAATCCACACCTACTTGCTGCTGTATATAATTATCCATTGATGTACTAATAATATCATTACTTAGTCTTTTTATTAAAAATCTGCCTGAGAAGGAACTTGCTTTCATCGAGAAAGTGCAAGTCCATGTAGAGGAAGCCCACTGGTATTATCAAGATACCATTCAGGTCATTCGACCTGACTTGCCAAACTTTCCTCATCTTAAATCCTTTTCTAAAAAAAATATCCTTTTATATAAATATAGCTAGAAATATAGTACTGTGCTAACATATTATTATCCCTAACCATTATCTTTCTCTTTTACTGTTTAAGCATTGTCCTCTTCTCCGTCCATGGGCTGATAAGCACGACTGTATATATGCTCAATTTCTTAAATACAGAAAACGTATTCCAGTATGTGGTGCTATCATATTAAATCGCGCCTTAGATAAATGTCTGATCGTAAAGGGCTGGGGAAAAGAGTCACCTTGGGGCTTCCCAAAAGGGAAAATCAAAGAAGATGAATCATTCGAAGACTGTGCTGTTAGGGAAGTCCTGGAAGAAACAGGACTAGATATCCGGCCTTTCATGTGGGCACAGCACTATTTGGAATTTATGCGGAAAGAGCAGAGATACAGATTGTATATAATCCCCGGAGTACCTGAAGACACTCAGTTCGCCCCAAGAGTGAGAAACGAAATTAGTGTAAAGTCTTCTATTATTATAAAGAAATTAAGAAAGTTAAAAAACTGTTCCATGTTATAGCAAATTTCATGGATTGCAATTCAAAAGTTACGAACGTATATTGAACAAGGTCGCCAAGGTGGTCCTATTCCATACAAATTTTTTATGGTTGACGTATTCTTAGAGTCAGTAGTAGCAGTGCTTATCAGTCGAATACTTTTTGTATACTCACATTATGTTTACCATTAGAAAGTTAAAAGCTTTTATGGATTTGAGAAGAGCAACGATGTTCCATGTGAAAATTTTTCATGCCAAAATAAGACACCAACCATTACTTGTGGAGAAAAGCTATCTTCTACTCCTGAAAGTACAACCAGCGAACAATATTATCAATATTAACATTAGAAATCTGAACGTTTGCTTTGTCAAATTTGACAAGAAAGCAATGGTGGTACATGTCTTTATTGAACCCACTCAGAGCTATTAAATTTTACGTATGTTAAGAGTACCAGCGACATTATACTTTGTAGTCGCCCATAAGTATATATGACAATTATTGTTTTAATAAATATATAATCTAAGCAAAAAAATATATACTTTTTTGTTAAACAAGCTTAATTCTTTTTGCGTGCTCTTCAATAGAAGATATAATTCTTTCTTCCACCTGATCCGCTTTACCAGAGACAATTTTTAGCATATCCAACTACATTGATAATGAGTAACTTACATACACACATATTATTATTACTTACAGTCATTTCCCAATTACCAAGAATATCAATATGATCACTGGCCTTTGGTCCGCCACGTACATCCAATTTACTACTGGTCAATTCATTTTGATATTCACGAAGCACAACAGGCGATTTCGAAGGGTTGTACAGATCGCTGTATTTCCTCCAAGCGCCCGAAGGAGAGCACATATACCCAAGTGATAAAAGAGGAACGGTACCGTCACCATCTGAAAATCGAATGCCTGTTTCAATACGCTGAATAGGGTTATTTACAGTTGCGTCAATATACTAAAATATAAAAATAAGCACTCGTCGTTTCATAAATCATAAGATGGTTACCATTTCGGGTAATGGCTTGTCTTGTTGCTTTGATGCTGCAGCAGTGCAAGCAGCTTCATGTTGAGATGCATCATCATGTGTACACCCTGCACTATCATTGACACACGTATCTTCCAACTCTTCATCTGCTACTGCATAATAATAGCTGCGTTCTGTAGAAACACCTACACCATAAAAACAGAAGATCTTCATTTCAGGCGCGTTTGGTAACATGGATTCTAAAGGATTGGACCATTTTGTAGGATCATTTTCGTTCTTTTGCAGTTGTTTTTTATCTGTAGTTAAGCCAAAAGAGTAGTTTGCATGTAACTGTTTAGCAAAATTGTCATCTGAGCTCTTTAATAATAGATCAATCGCTCCTTCTACAGTGAAATTACGTATTTGTGGGTCTTTGGGAGTGCTTGGGGTTTCTGTAGAGTTCTCATTCATGCCTGCAGGATGAGGAACAAAGGAAATCATATTACCAAAGGTATCGGTTTCCTCATCCTCAAGGTCATCATCAGGCGCTATTTGTTCGTTGCCCCAAATAGCCGAACCACCTTTGGGTAACATAGAAGCACCTCCAAACCAGGAACGCATCAAGGCAGCACGTTCTCTTCTACTAAAGAATTTCTCAAGTACATAGGCACCAAAACTACCTAATGCCATGGTATCTCTCGTTTCACCTGACAGCAATGATGTGACTGCTTTAGGTACACCTACTAAGGGACCAGCAATATTGACAAATGATTCAATATGATTGTGTACCCAATGAGGACCTCCATTACCCCCTTCTTCATTCTCCACCCATTTTAAGAAATAAGGAAACATCGCCCCGCCTTACAAAAAAAGGATCATCAATAATTGAATTGTCAGTTGGATGGAGAAATACTTTACCCATAGAATGTGTGACAATGACAGATCTTTTACCACCAGACGCTTTCTTGAGTAGTTCAATCTTGTTTTTAAGTTGCGTAAAGTACTGGTCACGTACTTCCAAGTTTATGAAAGAAAGGCGCCAATCATAGGAAGCGAAATGCATCGTATTTGTGTCATATCCAATGGCTGCCAAGTTTTCAATGATCTTTGCCCAAACCCAATACCCAGTGATAAAATAATCTGCTGCTTCAACACCTTGTACTGCTCTTACTTTTTTACCTGGAGGATCTAATCCAGTGACAGGGTCTAACATGATATTTTCAGTCCAATCTTGCTTGTCTAATATCACAGATCTAACCATAGCTTCATTTCTAAACTGTGAGTCATTTTTCTTACATGTATAAAACTAAATATACTTTACACATGGATCCCCACATTCTTTTACGAAAATACTTTCTTGATTTTTCAGTTGTTGACCAACTTTCCAAACCTGATGAAACAATACCGGGAATCATAACAACAGGAAAATGTGGTTTCAAATCCATTTTCTCCCTGAATAATCATAAGCATTCTCCTCGCGTATATATACAAAAATAAGAACTTACATGTGTTCAATAGCAGGCATAAAAGGTACTTCAGAAGCAGGACTTGGCTTTAAAAAGTTTGTAAAATTACCCAAGAATTCATCCACCATATCTGATTGTGGTAATAAGTTGGGTAAATCGAGGTCTGCCAATTGTAACAAGACATAATCTTGTAAATTCTCCAAGCTTGTTTGTGCCACTGGTGTTGTAGAAGCAGCATACATAGCCAATAATCCAACAGAAGCACCTACAAAAAAATTGAACCTTTTTCTCTTATAAAATGGTTTCTTTTCTTCTGGGTAAATATTCTCAGAATCAGCTAATATGTCTTCAGGAAGCTCTGTTCCTCTGTGGTTTTTTCCTTCTGATTTTCTCGTCTTTCTTTTACTAATCGTCATTACAATAAAAAAAAAAAAAAGGAGGAAAGAAAAAAAAATGGTGGTGTATCTGACTTTTTTTTTTTTTTTTTTAAAACAATAGATCCTAATTTGGAAGCCGATCATCTCTTGTAATCGTAATTATCTACAAAACAGCATGCTAGGCATGAATCTATTAAAAAAAATGCTTGGCTAACTCTGACTGTTCAAAAGAAAAACATACTCGTGTTTACATCATTATGCCTTATATGACTGCCTTTACAGTGATAGTAGATGAAGTTCCTAGCACCACAAGTCAATGATAGTTAAAAGCTTATATAGCTTTCTAGATGTATAAATTCGCTGTCTACTGCACTCGTAGAATAGAGAAAATTTGCTAATATTCGTTACAATTCTGTCGCATGAATAGCTGTAATAGATCGACAACACATGAACTGACGAGTGTTGTCTAAATTTTACTTTAAAAGGAAGATTACATAATAATGGACCACTTTTTTTTAAAATAAGAAACCTTTTGTCTCTGTTTCTTTTTCTTCTCTCTCTTTTTATAATGTCATGTTTTCACATTTGAATAAAAAGAGATTTGCCCAACCAAGTGGAAAACATGTCGATCATTCCAGTCCGCATTCATCGATCGGTTCTTCTTCAAATGACAGTAATAATAGAGGGTGGCTGAAATCAAATAACAACCTACAAATAACACCTACACACTCTTCTGAATTAATACCAAAAACCTCTCAGAAAGGTTGAATTCCTCTGTTCTTTATCATTCATTGTAGTCAATTAATGCTATTTATTAGACATGTTGGGCTTAGTATCAGACGAAGATATATTGAAATTGACTCAATTGACTTCTATTTTACCGCAAATATCTACCTCTTCTTCTTCAAACCAGCATAAGAAACAACAAAGGCATAGAAATAATAGTAAATTTCAACCTTAAAAGAGACGACTTTTTTTTATTATTATTCATTTAAATTGTATAGGTAACATAGAACAATCATCATCACCTGTAAAAACACATGAACTATCAGAAGACAAGAGACCCACCAAGCCATTTATTATAGAAGAAGACACTACTACAAACCCCTTAAAATTATACAAAATGCAATCTAATACTACTGTCATTAAAAGACGTGGAAGAAGCAACACACAACTGACAAACCCATTTTTAAAACAACAAGTCAATAACAGTGCTTTGAGAAGGCATTCTTATGATAATATCATAACACAGAAGGACAAAAAAATACCAGAAATAACAGTACTACAAAAAGAAACGCCTCTCATATCCAATGACGAATTCAAGACCTATATGTTTGATTACGACTCACTACCAAATGAAGTTAAACAACTACTTCATGTCTATAAAGAACAAGGCAAACTAGAAATAAGACAAACGACCATCAAAGGTCAGCCAAATAGCGATGATAGTAGCAGTACAGACTCAAATGATGAGGAAGAAGACGACGATGAAGAAAACACAGTCAACTATAGTGAGTTGATTAGTGGAAATAATAGTCATAATAGAGATCGAGAGCGTGATATAGCTATTTTAAAAACGACAACGTTGGATAATGCTGGTTTTACAAAGCTGATTCAACCAAGTCCGAGTGACCAAGGTTGGCTCAAACTCTATTTATGAACGTGTCACTTATGTATAATTGCATAGGGCATTTATTGGACTTGCATGTTTCCATGTTTAAGGCTGAAAATGACATGTAAGCAAAAAGAATAAATATAATTCTGCTGTTCGTTGACATTGCCTATAGGGACTCGGAAGAAGAATTCTCGTACAGTATTCAAGACATGGATAGAAAAATCAAAGCTATCAATTCTTACATTCAAGAATCCGACGTAATGTATTCCATCGTACCATAGTATCGTTTTTCTTACTCGTATATATAGTTTTCGTTGCAACAACAATTACAAACACTAAGGTCATTAAACATATTTGATGAGCCTTATAGCAATACACGACCTCTTAATAAGCTACCGCGCACTCACTCGCAACCCTCGTTTCAATCTTCCCCTTCTGTCATGATGCTAGATGAAGAAGAAGAATCTCTATCATCTTCCCTATCAATAAGCTCCTCTTCAACATCCTCTTCTTCTTCGGGTATTATTCTTAGACCCACTCAAGACATATTGCTCTCACCTAATATTTCACGTCATCGAAGGCATACTCAGTCTTTGATAGATGATGATTACTTTGAGAAAACAAATGATCCTTTCTATGAACGAAAAGAAGATATTGAAAGACGTATAAAGTCACTCAACGCTGAACTTAAAGGGCTCATATCGTCTATTGAAAACACAGAAGATTTAGTGAATGATGTTCGAATGGATATGGACGACTTTCAAGATCGTATGAAAACCTATATGCAAGATATACCGCCATCTCATTATTCTACTGTAAGTAATGAACCAACAAGGAACATAAAATACTAATACTATGTAGCTGAGGAAATTAGAAGTCGATATTGAGTCCATTTTATCAAAAAGAGCAAAGAATCCATGGCTAGATACTGGCTATGCTTTACTTTCTTATTTACTTACTTTATTTGCCCTCTTCTTTTGGGTTCTCATCTATATCTTGAAACTACTCGAAAGAATAGTCAAGCTACCTCATCACCTATGGAAAGAAGGCGCCGATTATTTTTCAGAAAGAGATAAAAAAATAAGAAGAGCAAGTCAACTTTCTGTAATCCCCCCTACTGAACATCAACAACATAGACCCAATTCCTCTTTATTTCATAGACGCTTTCAATAAAAAGAATGCCGTGACTGTTTAACCATGTCTAATTTTTTTTTTTTTTTTTTTTTTTTTTTTTTTTTTTTTTTTTTTTTTTTTTTTTTTTTACTTGTCTGATTTTTTTGTTGTTGTTGTTGCAAGCATGTCAGACTCGTTGGAAGGATCAGGCATTACACCTGGAGTAAAGAAACAAACAAGACGTTTCGCACCTGTTAAAAGAGGAGGCAAAAGCCCTGCTGCTAAAAGACGTGAAGAAGCTGCTGCTGCTGCTACTCCTGTAGAACCCAAGCCTGAAGAGGGCAGTAGTACACCTGCAGCTTCGGAATCGAGTGAAACTACTACCAAATCGACTGTGATTGGAACTATTCGACCTGAAGGATCTGGATCTGGACGTTTACAAAGTATCAACGATGGACAAAAAACAAGAGGTGGATCAGCCAAAGTAAAATAGCTTTCATGTTTGTTTTTAAACAAGCAAAACTCATTATCGTTTGATAGATGAAATTCAAGCCTACTGTTCCATTAAAGAGAAACAAAAAAGAAGTGTACGTGACTTTTAATAAGGGGATAAAGCGAGGAATTGACCGTTATTTTTTGTAGGTCTTCTTCTACTATTGACGAAGCATTAAATAAACCTAGAAATGGACCTGGAGAAAGAGGTGGTCGTGGAGCACGCGGTAGAGGAGGTCGAGGCAGAGGTAGAGGACGAGGTTTAATCATGGTGGATACATCTACAGCCTCTGGTATTTTCTCTTTAGGTCCCTCTGCTGTGTCTAGAGGTCGACCTGGGTTTGGCGGAGGTGGAGGTGGCTTTGCTTCATATGGTGGTGATGTAGGCAACCGACAAGAAAACGACAATGGTAATTCAGATATGATAGAAATGTTTACAAGTAACGTGGGTGGTGATACACCTGTTACTTTTAAGCATGTATCTAACTCAGAAAGCGATATTGATCCTGTTACATTACATCAAAAGATGCACAAAATTCCTTGGATGACAGTAAAGATAGAAAAGAAGACTAAAGTAAAAGAGGAAAATGTAGATGCTATGGATATACAACAATCTGCTGTTCCAGAAGAGCAACCTGAAGAAGACGAAGAGGATGTTGAATTACCAAAGTTGTATATAGATAGTGATTCACCAGCACAAAATATATTTGCGTTGGATCAAAAGCATCGTTTGGTTTGTGTTGCAGAAGAAGAATTATTACACTTCCAATTACCTACTGTATTACCCAAATTCCAAAAAGTGAAAATAGAAGACGATGTAGATATGCTGAATGAAGTGAAGACAGAAACATTAGAAGGAGAGAACACAAACTCACTACCACCAGCAGCCAAGAAATCAACATTAGTAGAAGCTATGGCTAATTTAGAGTTGGAAGATATGCCAAACGGTGAAATTGGTAAATTAATCGTGTACAAGAGTGGTAAAATGAAGATGAAGTTTGGCAACATTTTAATGGATGTTCAACAAGGTACACAGTCCACCTTTTTAGAAAATATTATGGTTGTTGATCATGAAAGTGAGGAGACAAAGAAAGCCATTGAATTGGGCCATATTGTACAGAAATTTGTTTGTGTCCCTAGTATTGAATCCTTATTACTGGAAGCCGAAAATAAATAAAATATTTTTTTTTCCCATATTCTTTCATGTTGACAGTGTTTATTAGCTTTATTGTACTTATTGGTTTGTCATGTTATGCTTACTTTAGTCTCGCTCATTTTCAAAAGCAAGTACCTTTTCAAAATAACGACAATATCTTGATTTTGACAGCTCATCCTGACGATGAATGTATGTTTTTCGGACCGACTATTACATCACTAAAAACATTAACCAAATCGCGTCTTCATGTATTATGTCTCTCAACTGGTAAATACATGATGGGGAATATTATCTTTTAAACATGAGCGTGTATAGGTAATGCGGAAGGGCTAGGAAATATGCGAAAGAAAGAATTAGTAAAGAGCTGTCAAACTTTTGGCATTCAAACAAACAATGTGAAATCACTCGATAGATCGTAAAAGCAAAAATGAACAATATAATGTACAAAAGCTAATAGGATAGATTGAGAATAGTGAATTACAGGATGGCATGAATAATCAATGGGATCCTAAGGTGATATCAAATGTTGTCAAGGATTATGTAACAAAGCATAAAATCAATACAGTAAAGAAAAGATGACAAAAAGACTATTGTTTTCATTAATGACTTGCCCAATAGATTATTACGTTTGATGAATACGGTGTATCTCAACATCCTAACCATATTGCAGCTTATAAAGGGGCTAGGTATATCAATAATAAAAAAGAAATAGAGACAGTAATAAACAATTATTATAGATATTTCGTGCAACAACAAGAGGGAGATATCAAGCTATACAAACTTGAATCAATTCCATTAGTCAGAAAATATATTGGTATCATGGACCTATTAATTCCTTCTAAGCACGTTCAATTGATTTCACCACCATTTGCTTACTTGCTAACTCATAAAGCTATGCGTCAACATCATACTCAACTAGTTTGGTTTCGTTGGCTTTATGTCACTTTTTCAAGATATATGTTTATTAATGACTTGATACAAGAATAAAAAAAAAAAAAAAAAAAAAAATTTTTTATAGATATTCGTAGTTGTAAAATATAGCCCTATTGTTACGGTATACACAGACACATCACACACCACACAATATAATGTAAGACTGTCTTTATCGTTCTTATTATTATTAACCTATTAGACCCTAAACCAATTATTTTTTTTTTTCCTTCCTTTCTTTTTGTTTCTGAAATACTCCGAGTAAAATGACAGAATGTAAGTACAGTAAAAAAAAAAAAAGAAAAAAGCCCCTTCATAACTTCCTTTTTATTAGTTGATTCAAAGTATCAAGACTACAAGAAACGCATTCGAGAGATAGAAGAGGTATGAAAAAAACAATTTTTTTTTCTTGTGTTTTTTTGTCAGTTGTTTAAGTCATCTTTATAAAAGGAAAATGAACATATTACTGTTCAACTAGCAAAAGCTCGCCGTCATATCAAACGCCTTAGGATCGAAAGAATGTAAGGATCTCTTTCTCTTTTTAATCAAAGATGAAACTAACTTTATTGAAAAAAAAAAAAAAAAAGTGTCTTGTTAGATGAAATAGATTCTTTGAGACAAGGAGGACGTCAAGGCAAAAGAGCTAATGGAGCATATGACAGTGACTCTGAAATGTCCATGTCTGAACTATCCGAAACAAAAGGTCACGGCAAACAACAACAACAGCAGGCGCAACCACAACAAAAGGGCCCCGCTAAAAAGAAAAGAGACCCTAATGCTCCTAAAGGTCCTGGTAATGTATTCTTTGTCTATTGTCGTATGGAGCGTGATAAAATTAAAGATCAAGTACCAAATGAAAATTTGGGTGAAATTACCCGTTTGCTTGGTCAAAAATGGAAGACACTTCCTAAAGAAGAAAAGAAAAAATATTATGACATCTATAACAAGGAGGTCGATGATTACGAAGTCGCCATGAAAAGTTATATTGCCGCTGGTGGTGGTGTCGAAGGCGCTGCTGCTGTAGAAGCTGCTGCTGCTCTCATCAAGAAACAAGACGAAGAGGAAATCGATATGCTTGATGATGATGACGAAGAAGACGAAGAGGAAATCATAGAAGAAGATGAAGACGAAGAAGAACACAAATCTCCAAAGTTAAAGTTCCCTCAGTCTGTTGTCTCTCCTCCTTCTTCTGTTGCCACAGACCCTTTGCCTGAAACTCCCCAAAATACAAACACGCCTTTATAGAAATACTACTAATAAAAAAATTTTCCTTTTTGTTTATTGGATCTACATAAGATATACAACATCTAATTGATAGGTTTAATCTATACATATAATATAAGTACGCTTTCTTTTTTTTCTTCTTCTTTTGTATGTGTAACTGACTCACCTTGAAGTGCAAAGAAATTAATGAAAAGACAAAAGCCTTTAAATCTTGAACAAGATAATAAAAAGCACGTAAACCTTCAGGATCTTTACTATCGTTAACTTCAACAAGAGAGCTTAATTTAGAAGTCTATATCCAACGCGTTAGATCAAGGCTCTCTTTCCTTCATTTAGAACTTGCCTCGAAAGAAATGTGTTCATTTCCAAGACGCACTTCAATTTCTTGACTACCAACCACATTCTTAGTTGGCCATTGACTATCATCTTCCCTATTTTATAATACAGTTGAATACAACTTTTCTTCTTGCCATGTTATTTTATGTTTACTTCATAATTTCACTGTCTTCAATAATTCTCTTTAATTCATCAATGACAGCTTTACTAACATACACTAAACTCTCTTTTAGTAAAATACAAAAACTTCATGTTTTATAATTGATATTTTACTTTCTTTTTTGATTAAACTATCGTTTCTGTAATTGGAGTTGTTGGCGTATCTACAAAGACCATCTGATCTAAATTCAAATTCTAAAAATTCGTGGCCGTAACGTCCTTTGTGTCCTGAACTATTTCAAATGTTAGAAAAACAAGGCCAAAACGCGCTTAAAGCTCTTTCTTTTTTTTTTTTTAGTTCTTACTAGTAACGAACATAAAAATCTTCTTCTCCTGCCATTGTGTGATTATTTTAAAAGAGGAAACAAAAAAATAAATAACAGAAAAAAATCTTCAAACGAAGGGCGGCTAATAAATAAAAACGATGAAACTAAATTTTTTTATCGAAAGTTTAGCTGGGAGAATGGAAATTTTTAAAAAAAAATCAGTTTAGAGTAACCTAGAGCTTTTGAACTACAAAATTTGTCGATTCATGCAACTTGATTGGCCGGAGCTTAACGAACTTTAACCCAAATGAAAAATGATTCCCACAACAACAAACAAATATTTTTTTTGTTTAGATAGACATGCCAAATTCAATAACTTATTCATGCCAATGCCTTAACATCAAGCTGGATCTTGCTAAAAAATATAATCACTTGAACATCGAGCAGCATCGGTCTCAAAGCTTAGTTGAAACACCCTTTGTCGGCTGGGAGTTTGACTTGGACGACGATGGCATCGAGATCGTAAGGAAACCGTGCACAAAATTATGCTCTACTGATGCGATTTAGCAATTTGCGTTCTTAACTAGATCAAATAATGAACAAACAAATTGGAATACTTTTGATTGTTTGAATTGTGGTACAGATAAAGTGTATTCTTGTGCGAGCAATAATCAAGATTCCCCCAATCGTGTCGTTATTCATGAAAATGCCGTTGTAAGTATATTGATGTTGAGGAAAACACTTTACTTATTATCATTAGTGCTTGAAAGAAAAAAAAGGCGTGAGCCCCATTTTTAAGATAAAGTTAAACACAGACAACGATCATATGCCTTTGCAAGGTCTGACAAAAGGTACAAAATAGCAATACGGCACCCATTATATCAAACTAAAACGAAGTTCGTCTATAGATTCTCCAGAAAATGTTATTACAGCATATAACGAAATACAGACAATTATGAACAAGTCTATAGAGAAATTACAAGAAGAGTCAAGAGCCAGAATTGAGAATTTCAAGAGAGAAGAAGAAAAGAAACTAGAAGAATCTATAGCACAAGCTAAAGCTGAAAAGGATACTCTTTGGGGTCGATTTGTCAAAGTATCGGGAGACAGTATTAACAAATCAAAAAGAGAAGGCTTTCATGTTCAATTTGCACCTGAAGTGGGAGATACAGAACATCCTCCGCAGATTTTGGCATCTGTGAAACGACTAAGCTTTAATTTAGATGAACTGTCTATTGGTAGTTTGAAAAATATCAATTTGGAGAATAAAGGCTTGAAGCAAGCATTTGCCCTTGACGAATACAGCGTCAAAGGTATTCCTAGTTCATTGTGTATATATACAGTCTAACTTTTCATTTTAGAAGACCAAAGTGACGAAGAAGATATGTTTAATTTAGATGAAGAGCTCTCAGACATTGACAACAGAAAGCACGATAGTATATCGATTACCAATGACAGCGATTCGCAAAACCCAGAAGCAACTACTCAAAAGAATAGTGAACTACTATCAACATCACTGAAGGAGTCTATCTCTAAAATAGACCAGAGGTTTTCTTGGGTGAAGAAAAAGAAGAAGACAAGCAAATATCTGGCACATGACTTTGACATCAAGAGTGACTTAGCGAAGGAAGCAGTTGAAGAAAATGAACGATGTAAATACAAAATGTTTAGACAAATAGATAATGAGTTGACTTTTATATTTAGCTATTTCCTTGTATGCGACATCGATGCCTATTACAATACAATATCCCATACCTGAGGAAGAAAGAAAAGAAAACGACACTGACAATGCGAAAGAAAATGCTAGTCTGAAAAAACGAGATATGTTAGTAGCAAGTTTTGCCAATTACGATTTTTCATTTTCTGACAGGCTATTGTCTGAGCAATTTCCAATTCCTGAAAGAAAGAAAAACACCCAAGCGTCTATTTCGACTCTTCATCCACAGTTACATAGTTTAATAAGCCGATCTTTAGATACCCGACATGTTCAAGATAGGCAAAGAGAAAATAACACCAAGAAGGAAGCGTAGCTGTCAATACCAGTTTGCAATTACCTACATTTGACTAAAATATAACATTTGTGATTGGTAGTTATCTACTTGAACTATTTGTTTAATGTCTAATAAACTGTAGACATTCTTTCTTTACCTTTCTTTTCTTCTTTTATGCTAAAGATAAAACCCTACAGCGACCAAGAACCGAAGTAATAATGTCATACATCACATAATAAACGCCTGTATCAATAGTTCAACTCTTTTCAGCTTTTAATTTCTGCTGCAATTGGCTTGTATCTGACTATGCTAAACAACTATAAAAAGCACTTGAAAAGCGCATCTTATTATCGCTATGAAAGTCTTTAAAAAAGACTTTGATAAACTCAATATATGTATTTCTACATAAAGAATAGTCTTTTCATTGCCTGACAAAAATATATTATACTAAACACTTCAAAAACTCTTGTTTTTGTGCGCTACCAATAAATCAAGCTCTGTTTTCTGCAAATGCATGAAAGAGCTTAACCCCCCTGGAAACTCAGATTTAATTTTTTTTTTTTTTTTTTTGGACCCTCTTTTCTTGGGAGTGGTTGACCCCAGCTTTCTTTTTTTTATAGAATAACTTACATTAGATTAAACGATGTCGAATAATGAACAAAAGTGTCCTGTCGATCATAGCAAAATGACACCTGAAGAAATCAAAAACTTTGATTTCAGCAAATATAACGCTTTAAAAGAAGCTGCAGAAATAGCCCCTGTCGAGACTTCAAAAACGGAGGAACCTAAATGTCCAGTTGATCACGATTCTTATCAGCACTTTTTACCCCCTACCAACAAAGAAGAAGCTCAGACTTGTCCGGTTGATCCTTCCGCTTATAAGAATTTCTTGCCACCAAAGGAAGGCTGTGATTCTGATGCTATTGACAGTACAAATAATATGCCAAAAGTATCCCAACAATCTCCTCAACCTGATCAGAAGATGCCTCTTGGTACACAAAGAGAAATCTCGACGATTCCTCGTGCCAACTCTGACGATAAACTATGGGTATACCCTTCCGAGCAAATGTTTTTTAACGCCATGAGACGCAAAAATTGGAATCCTGACGAGAAGGATATGTCAGTTGTGGTTCCTATTCACAATGCTGTTAATGAAATGGCCTGGCAAAAGATTTTAGAATGGGAAAGAATGCACCAAACGTAAGTAGTATACTGTGTGTTTTTATCGGCATGTATTTAGTAAAGTTTTTGTTTAGTGAATGTAATCAACCTATGTTGGCTAAATTTGAAGGTCGCCCTAAGGACTATACGCCTAAAGCCAGAATTAGATCGTGGTTCGGGTAATTTCATACTGCAAAAATGTGTACTTGTTCTTGACAATACTTTATAGATATGCTCTTCCTTTTGATCGTCATGATTGGGTTGTGGATAGATGTGGAGAAAAAGTGACATATGTTATTGATTTCTATTCTGGAAAACAGGACCCTAGAAAGCCAATGTCGCTTAGTTTTTATTTGGATGTACGTCCTGCACCCACACCCTCTGGTATTTGGGATAGAATCAAGATGTCCTTTAAGAAAGGTCAATTTTGTTAAATAGTTTTGTAATTTTTGTTGTATCGTCTTTATATCCATAATATACGCCTTCTGTCAAAATGATGTCGTAAAAAAAGCTAAAAAAAGAGTGTCGTGTTTTTTAGATACATGAAGACTAATGGGAAGAGAACTGAGTCTTTAATGTTTATTTTTAAATGACGATGTCTTGCATTGAGGAAATACAGTGGTCAAATAAGCGGAAAAGTACTGGAGGGAAATGGTATAATAACGACAAATCTTTAAAGAAAAGCGGAAAAGTGGATGTTCTAAAGCGCAATATACAAGGTCTTTTATCTTATATTAATTCACGAAGTTAACTGATCCGGATCTATACCGCTTTATGAGAGAGTCTCCTCTTTCTTTTGCAATAAAATTTTTTCAAACACACATGTCACCTGTAGCAGTTGTTTGAGTGTTGATTGAGCTGTAAACAGCTCCAAGCTCTCCACTGATTGCGGAATATGTGTACAGGTAAGTCAAAGCATTGCATAAATCACATCTGCGCTCCGTTTAGTCGTGTATACAGTGACACTATGGACTATTTCTAATAAGATTAGATAATGGCAGTTGCTATTAGTCAGCATAAACTATCTTTTACTTGGAAAGAGATAGAGAACTTATTGTTGATGGTATCTATATTCTCCTCAGAAAACTTTCCAAGACGGCACAAGTCCCAAGAAGCATAAATTTGTTGTGAGAGGGCTCTACAATCTTTGCTTCTCCGTATCTCAAGTTTTCACACTAATTGGACTGCATAATGACAGAAATAACATTATCAGGTCTTTTTGAGCCTTATTTGATGTCATAAGTTTGTCCTGTTACAAAAAGCAACAATGAGAAGTAATTTAATAGCGACAACTGCTTATTTACCATCGTAAATGCCCTTCGTTTTTGAGATTACTCAAGAAAGAGTTAAGAAGGGGATCCACATACATATTCCACAACTCTTTTTCACTTTTATATCCTTCCAATGAATGCACGAGGGGCATTATGTGTTATTTTGACGTGAATCTACTAATAAACAGCTAGATTGTATATTAACGAGCAAGAATGAAACGCGTCTTTACCTTGTTTAAAAAAAATCACACTTCTTGTTGTTAGAACTTTATCAAACAGTAAGGCTACTTTAGCTCAATATTTTTCTTGTTATCTCACTACAAGCGTAATCCACAGCTCAAATTCTGCGGTATGTTCTTCTAGTGCTCTATATAATGCGTTTTATTTCCATTTCATACAGAAATAATTAATATTGGACCACCCGCGTAATTCATCAGTAAAATTGCTTCTGTAGGTATGATCAACATGATAAACAATAAGCCGTATATCTTCTAATAAATTGTACTCAAAATCAAAACAAAAAAGCATCTATTCTTCTTAAAACTTTTTTTTTATCATAATATATGATGAGGTAGTAACTTTAACATCACCCTCACTTTTGTTCTGATTAGGCATATAGAAACTACTGCCTGTGTGTATTGTAATGACATTTTTGTTTACACTACAGCTCCAATAATCTATTACACAGATCTTTTTCGAAGTGGTTGTTTGATACTATACCAAAACCCAGTTATTTTTGTTTTACTGCTTTCATATAAAGTTGATAACGTATATAGATATGTATTTCTTTTCTTGACGGTAAAAAAATAACCAAATAAGCTGTAACTATACTCATAAATTAACCTATTTCCATCAAGCTATAGCCTTCATAAGTAGTACTGATATATGACGGCCATAAAAAAAAACAATATTATTATAGTTCACCTTATTGCTACTAAAGCATTGTTGACTCCTATAAAAATCCATTCAATCTTCAGCAGAAGTAAAAAAAAAAAAAAAAAAAAAAAGAGAGACCTATGCCTTCCTTTTGTTGTTGTAAAGGAAGACGACAAATGCTTCTTCTACAATTGAACAAAAAGCAATTAACCACCAGCAGGCAGGCGAAACCGATCACGTGAGAGTCACGTGATATTTTAAAATAAATTTGATTATATATTAGTTAAAATATTTTTTCACTGATAATAGCCCTAATATTCTTTATGTTTACCTTGTTTAGAGAGGTTCAAAATAAACACTTATATATATTTGTTTGTAAAATAGAAGACTGTAGGAGACTATTTATAAATATATATAACGAACAAAAGGATTAATTAGGCACTAGTAAGCTTCAGTAGACAATGAAGTCGAGTATTTACCAAATAACTAAGAATAATAGGTGATATTCAGTAGTTATCGAATTAATAATATATTTATTATTATTTTTTCTTTTTTTTAAAAGAAAAGTCGAGCTAGAGCTCTTTTTTTTGTCCTGTTCTCTTTTTAAACTAAGATTTCCCAAAAATTTTATAACTTGACTATTCTTGGCAACTGAATCAATTCAACCATTTTACCGAGTAGACCATGATCTGGGTACATACACCATCGATATAATTAGCTTGTAAATATACTTGAGGAGTTTGAATAATTTTAGCGTCAAAATTTGACAGCTATCAAATTTTTTAGAACTAGTAACCTTGATTCCAATCGGCATTATTTTAGATGACGCGGGTAACCGGTTAGAATAACCAAGCAGTATCCAGACAAGAATAAAAATGAATAATCCAATGATATATAAAATAAAATAAGAAAATAAAATAAGAAGAAAATAAAATAAGAAGAAAATAAAATAAACGAAAAGAAAAGAAAATAGATAAAGAAGAAAATAAAGTAAGGGGATACAAATTACCGGAAGTAAAGTAAAATGTCAAGGGTAAAAATAAATATAATACTAAAATAAAAAGAATAAGAATACTGGAAACTTTACCACTAGGTTCGAGATCGATCAGTAAGTTTGAACACCAAATAACCTATGTACATGTCACCAAAAGCATACTCTAAAGTACCAACAACATTTTCACCAAATTCACCAATTAGTAGTACAACACACCAAACTGATACCAGTGAAGATACTTTAAATTGAGATTTCTCCATGAAAATACACGTCAGAGATTCCCGGAAAGGACCAAAATGTTACGTTTCTTTTTCTTCATTTTTCACCAAAATTACCATTATGCTTTATAACACTAATCTTTCACAATTACTTCTTTTAAAATTTTCAAGTTTAAGTGCGGGATAAAACCAAATAGTGCAGCTAAAATCACAAGTTGGGTTGATGGTGAAGTGGTATCATTCTCGCTTTGGGTGCGAGAGGCCCCGGGTTCAAACCCCGGTCGACCCCTTTTTTAAAAATTTTGCTTACGTAATAATTTGTTTTTGAATTTTCTTCAGCCTTAGTTACACTAAGTTAAAAAAATAGAAAAATTTTATTTTTCCTTGAGTCTTAGCGGTGAGATGTTGCTTCACAGTTTTAATAACGTAGTCACACTTCACACAAAAAAAAAAATAAAAGAAATGTTGCTTAGCAAATATCATCATTTCAAGACGTCAAGATCAATAAACTCGCTCTTTATTTTTTAGAATGATGGGGCCAGCAAAGAAATTAACTAGTTCGACAATAATGTGCTATTATCATTTGTTTATTCACCACTTCTAATAACAAATAAGAATGCTTTCAGTAAACAAAATTGAATCTTATTTTTTGTTTCCTTTGAAATACTTGTCATTACTGTTACGTAAATATAAGTGGCAGCTTTATTCATAGAATCAAGGACACTATTATTGATTTTTTAAAAAACAATATAGCTCTAATTTTTATGAGGGAAGGCTGTAGAGGGATTACGGTATTTACACTTATTATACAGAGCAAAAGTAGAGATAAGAGCATGACCGTTATTAAGTGCACTTCAAAGTTGAAGATTTGTGTATAACCTTTCCTTTTTTTCCGTAACTCTCTTTCTCGAATGATATAAACTTGTATGAAATATAGAAATGAGAGTAAAAGAAAAAGAGTAGTTATAAAAGCTGTTCCTACTTATAAATAATAAAGAAAACGCTGTTGGATTATCGTCTTTATTGTGTTTCTTTGTTATACGATGTTTGGTTTATTATAGATTCAGTATCCCGAATTCAGCAAAACCCAAATCTTCATAAAAGTTAGTGTGATATGCTAAATCATTGTAGACGTGCGAAATTGACATGCACCAGGTATTATTACGGGAGGTCAAAACCAGCTTGTTTAGCAAAGTTTTTTGTATACTTAAATAGGCCATGTAGTGCATTGCTTCCTTAAGTAGCATATATACGCGTAGAAAGCATTATACCCAATCGAAGCATTAGAAAATGAAAGAGTATAATATATACAACAAACCAATTAAAATAAGCGACTTTTTCAATGTAGGCTTGATCATTGGGTTTGTCTGGAATATTTATCTGTGGCTATGTCTACTATATGCTTTTATAAAGAAAGTATGTACAGTAGTGTGCTTTCTCAGTATTTTGTATAAACCCCCCCCCCATTTTGCTTAGTCTCCGCGTATATATTTGTTCCATATATTCATATATACAACTTCCGCATATAGAAGTATATAATACAATGATCCCGCATTGTAAGATTCAATTGACTTCTTACTGGAGCAACAAATTTTAAAATATTCTGAAACCTTTTTTTTTTTTTTTTTCGGTTTTACTTTTTGATCCGCTCTGCATTTATGCCTGAGTTTAATATATCGGTTAAAGTCCAATCATACCGTTAGATATTTTTATAGTGTCCGAATAATAGATAATAGAATTAGGAAACAAACTTTTGCTTTTCATTTGGCGACACCATCCTTACTGCTTAGCTTAAAAAGTGATCTGGTCGTGTCTACAGCTTTCATATTTTACTTTTTATGCGAAGAACAAATTACTTGAAGTTGTATCAATAAAGTATAGCAAGTGATAATTTATAATCTCACGGTCAATGGCAAAGAGGCTTAATTTAGAGTGAGATATGTACACTTTATTAGTTTATTAGAATTAAGTTGTGAAAATAGTGGAAAACAAAAAGAAAAAAAAAATTACACATCTCTTTACACAGGTGGAGCAGCGCTCATAGCAGCATCAGGAGGTGCACTTACTACTTGCTTGTCTTGATAGATACCATCTTGAACTTTTGTATAATTTTCAGTCAAAACCTTTGCAATCAAGTATATACCTGTGGCAAAGATACCACCAATTAAAGGACCAAACCAGAAAATCCAATGGTTAGCCCATTTACCAGTTACAACAGAAGCAGCGAAAGAACGTGCAGGGTTGATTGAAGTACCATCAATAGGAGCACCAATCATGTGGCAAATAAAGACACAAACACCAACAACGAAGGGAGCAAAATCAGCCAATAAATGTTTGTCAACAATAATAAACAAGACGGTCAAACAAAGGATCATGGTTAAAAGCATTTCAGCAAAGAAACCTTGAGCATAATTAAATCCTGGATTTAACAAGTTGACACCTTGTAGCTCGTGGGCAGTAACAAAATTAGAGAAATAAGCACCAAGAATACCACCAGCCATTTCAGCGATAAAGAAAAAGATACCACGAAGCCAGTTAATATTACCTGTCATCATAAGAGACAATAAAACAGCAGGATTTAATACACCACCAGAGATAGTACCACAAATGAAAATGGCTACAGTAATACCAGCACCAAAACTGAAGGCAATGTTTTGGATTTGACTAATACCAAGGATATGTTAATGTACTGATGATTGCATCTATAATGAGCAATAACTTACTCGGGGGTTGGACCAGAACCGGGAGTTTGATAAGAAGGAGCTTCAAGACCGGCTTGTACACCAGACAAAGCTAAAAAGATAAAGATAGACATACCAAGGAATTCACCCAAAGCAGCCTTCATATCAGCATACAAATTGGGTGGTGAGCCTCTATTACAACCAAAGATATCAGCGACAGGTCTCATTCTTGTTTTGGATTTTGTTTTTCAATAATCTAAAAAAAAAAAAAAAAAAAGTGAATAAATCAGAATCGCAATTGATTCATATGCTTTTATACAATTTCAAATTGAAAAAAAAAAAAAAAAAACAAATCTGAATACCGAAAAAAAAAAAAAAAAAAAAAAAAAAAAAACAAATCTGAATACCGAAAAAAAAAAAAAAAAAAGTAAGACATATATATATGTCGATATTACACTCTCCGTCTTTTCGTGCTTATACAAAGCATTACAAAGAAGGAAAATAACATGACACTTCCTCAATTGAACTATTAAGATTTTATTGAAAAAAAAAAAGAAGCTGTCAATTTTGTAAGCATTTTCTGACAAGTTGTGCAAACAAAGTTAAAGAACCGAATAACTGTTTGCATTGATTTTTGTTTCAATTGATTTGATTCAAAATATATCTAATAGAGTATAACATAATTCTGTGATGTCTCACAAGGGCTTGTTTTATAGCGGTGAAATGACTATCATTTGTTTGTTGGCTTTTCAGTAAATATAAAAACAAATGACACTCTATAAGTATTAAAACCATGACAGCATCAGTTGAACTTGAAATCATGACTTCTCCTTGTACGTGTGTACCCGCGCACAGACAAATCAATATAATAACTTCTAAAGACAGACTTTTTACCATTTATGCCTGAAGCACTAATAGTCATTATTAGTTCCAGAAACTGTATTTACTCTTTTTTTTTTTTTGTTTTCTGTTAATATTCAGGCACTACCTATCAGTTGAAAGCTGCGATTATTGTTTCACAGTTATCAAAAAAGCTTTCTTGTAGTCACATGTATATAAATAGCCTTTTCTGAAGAGAAACTCATGTAATAGTAAAAGCTCGACTGTATGACAAAGAGGAGATACAATAAGTGAAACAAATTAAATCTTTTGACCTTCTTTTTTTTTTTTTTTTTTTTTTTTTTGAACAATAACATAATGGCTTTCCTTCATTATTAAAACAAACGGCTTGATATGTGTGATTTACATGATAAAGCGTGTAAAGTACATTAAATATTCTGAATAATATGCAATGCCTTCACCAACTGATCCGACAGCCAGGATACCCTGTATTTACTTTTTTGGTCTTTTAGTTTCAGTTAAAACTGAATGTTTAAAAGCTGGAGTTTATGTTTTCTTTTTTAAACGTTGATCGTCGGCGACTATATACATGGACCCGGGTTACAAAGTAGTTCTAGAACAACGCGTAGAAGTATTGGAAGCTATATAGTCTATATACTCCTTTAGGCTTATAATAATCTATTAATTAAGGCATGGATCACGCAGCTTTGTGTTCAAGTTTATGCAACCTTGTCTCTAGACCTATGGCAAAAAAGTATAGCATGCGCTTACTAAAGTCGATTTTTAAAATTACTAAATTCAACATAAAGGCCGTTTTGCAGCAAAACAATTGCCACTCTGAAAATCAATTGAAGTTAATACAATCATTGTTTGTCAGCAACAAGTATACTTTACCATCATTACGACAAAGACAACTTTTCTTTAAAAAAAAAATGTGGAAGACCACTTCGGTAAACGGAAAGAGAAAAAAAAATGCGCCTCATAGGGGGCTCGAACCCCTGACATTTGGATTAAAAGTCCAACGCTCTACCGACTGAGCTAACGAGGCTGTTGTTTGGCTGTCAAACTTGTATATTGAGTCATTATATATGTCCTTGGGTAAATCACGTGACTAATAGTAAACACTAATAAATGAGAGCTCGAACTAGATATGACAATCCTTCGACTGTTCAATTATATAGTTATTATCAATTAGTGAATAAAAGATCTTTATTTAATATTATTATTATTAATATATATACCTGTTCAATTATATAGTTATTATCAATTAGTGAATAAAAGATAAAGAACTAATATAATTGACAGTTCCCATATTTATACTATTCTTTCGTATAAGCCTCCATACTAAGCCACTAAGCTATTAGGTACTCTCTACTCCTATATTCTCTAATTATCTAATTGTTGCTTAGTATGGTTATTTCTATCTAAATACTTCTTAATAGCTTCTATCATAAATAGTCTTTGCTTCTTTTCTCTATTTCTAAATGTTGGTTGGAACTTCTTTCTCTTATTCTTATTCCAGTCACGTATTGCTTCCGGCACGTGATCCCAAACATTATCCGGACTGTTCTTATCACTTTCCGGCCCGACATGGCAAGCTTTAAATGATTCTCTGATTACTCGTGCTGTACTTGGTCTTTTTTTTTTAATTAATATGTTTGACGATGTGTTGGTTTCTGTGCTAATAGCAAATCATACCTCTGCGCCTTTCCATCCAGCAACTGGTGTTCTACAAGGTTCGGTGCTTAGCCCTCACCTTTATTCGCTGTACATAAACTCACTCCCATCTCTGTTACGTACCAGCCCATACTCCAGTAATGCTACTAAAGTTACCCCACCTGGTTATGCTGCTCCACTGGCAATTAACTGTCTCTTGTTTGCTGATGACGTTGCTATTCTTGGTTCTGCTAACGGCGTTCAACATATGCTTGATTTGGCCTCTCAACATTCAGTCACTTTGGGCTACCGTTGGAACCCTGCCAAATGTGCCATTTTAAATGCCCCTGACGATAAAACGTTTACGTTATACTCTGAATCTATTCCTCAAAAGGATGAGTTTGTCTATCTAGGCATGCCTTTCAAATTTAATGGATTATCTAGATGTGTATAAGAGACAGGTTATATAGTGTTCTTAAGGGTTTTTTAGATATCTTTAATTACTATATGTTCTTAAAAATTTAGGCTATGCTCATATCGAGTGCCCATTAAATTTATTAAATAAAAACCTACTTCTTAATCTGAGCTAACGAGGCTTTTTTTTACTTTTTTTAAAATTAAAATATCACCGAACAAAATAGTGCATGTCACACGTGACTTCTTCTTCTTAGATTCTCAATAATGTAAAGCTTTCATCGATTAGACAACCAACCATAAAGAAGACAGTTTTCACTATATCGTTTTCGTTAATGATAGAAGTTATAAAAGTTTCAGCTCTCTGGTATACTTCCCTGTCATTTCGAAACTCAACATTGTAAATTCAAGATTTCTACCTTTTTGAAATTTGTCAGTTATTCAAGCAAAATTGAGCACAAACGAACTCACCACCCATCGATTCCCAGCAGTTTTCTTCCAATGCCAGCACCAAGTTTTTGCTCTTCAGGCACAGGTAAAATAACACCTTCAACTTTTTGTGAAGATGGACAAGTTGGAAAAAAGAGAAGTCTGAACTCCGTGAATTGTTTTTACAAGTTCACCACGAAATTAGAATTTTGCGTGACAGCCTTGTTACTTTCCCTACTCTTCCTCAACATTCACCCTCTATCTGCAGGTATTAAACCTCTCACCCAAAAAAGTTCTGATTCAAAATGGGCCTTTATGATTGTCGTATTTGAGGGTAGTTTGTATAATAAAATATTTAGAATTATTAGAAATACTGTATTATGATTTGTGGATTAATTGTATTATAAAACTTGTATAATTGTTCTGTGAGAATCACATTTGAAACATAAAACTCTACTTGGATCATGGTTGAACCAATTTATAAGAGTATCGTACACCTTAATCAAGGATACTATAATATAAAGTAAGTTGCCATACTTACACTTATACATATTATATAGAACTTGATTACTCATGATCTAATACAAGGCCTAGTAATGTGAAGTGGTGATGATTCACTTGTAAGATTAAGCTACCTTCTTACTTGTGAGAAGAACAGGGTTGTCATCATGACGCACTAGAATCTTGACGATTATGAGCCCTAACATGCTATAATGGTTTTGGAATCATATGGTTGAATTAATATATTTGTTGGGAAATATAACAATTCAAAAGGCTAGCTTTATAGTAGGCTTTCAGTATTGCTCCCTGGCTAGAGATAAAGTAGATCTTGAACCTTGGTGTTATTTTCTAGCTTTATCACCCTCACTGTTCGTTCGTATGATATCGGGTACTGGCTTCTTGGCTATTTATATAAGTTCTGTTAAACAGCACTTTAGCACACTTAGTCTAGGCTTTGCCTAGAACACGTGCAGAGGTATTGGGAATTTATATAATTAGTTGCTCCCTTGGATGATAGGACGACCTGTTTAAGAGCAATGGTCTCATGAGTCAATTCTAACGAGTAGACAAGTGAAACCAGAAAGAAACTCTATCCACTTATAAACCACCTAACCATGACCAGATTATGCAGAATATTCATGCTAATTTACGTAGAGAAAAGTATAAATAGATTAGATATTTCAGCAGTAGTTTAGAACTTTAGTTTTTTAGTGAATTTATATTTTTAAGATTTCTAATAAAATTTTTAATTTGATCTCATCAACTTTCAACGACCTTAAAGAATTGTCAAGATACCACAATGATGGCTCAACCTGTACCTAAGAGCTCCCCTGGTCGTTCTTTAAAAAAAAAACAGATCGCTGCTGTCCGTGAGTTCAAAACTCCTGAAGCACGTGGTCCTCAAGGTTACCAATAGGTTTACATTGGTAGATCCAGAAGAATTAGCCTCTCTGAAGTCCGTTATCGTCTTGAAAATGTTGGCATTGATACCGACCGTATCATCGATGTCTGTTTCCCTGCGTTCAACGTCATTCGTCTGCTTCTTCGTACTCAGTATGTTGAAAAATTTACAAAATTATGAAAACTGTTGACTGCGAGTTCCAAACGAATTTTGATCCTATGGATCCTGCTCATCTTGCTGGCCCTGATTGCGCTTCTCTCAGCACTAGACAGCGGGACCAGAAAATTCACGAAATTGTTTGTAAACGTTGTATGATATTTAGAGGCATACTTCTTAATAGTACTTGAATTAGATTACGCCTGAATTCAATATATTCTATCTATTCCAGTAACACAATTACACATTTTATTAGATTTTAGCAAATTGTACTCCCTTTGTCTATCTATGCAGGTTATAATTTATATTTTGATTTGTTTATGATTCATCTAATAGCTATCATTGTTACTACCTTCAAATATGACGGGCACTAATGTAACGAGACAGGCTTTATATGCCTATACCTATCCATTGGAGCTCGGTTTCTATTCTCCAGTATTTTTTACCTATCTTGAACAATGTTGACAAGAGACTCAAATGGACAATCAATAAGATAAACTGGACAGCTGATGATGAGGACATAGCGCCTGGTCCAATGAATCCAAGCTCTCAATGTTTGTGACAGTGATGAACGCGTCCGGATCATTCGAAAAGAAGGCGAAAGAAATGATTCAGAGCACGTTGGAAAAACCTTTAGGCTGGATATTGTTCCGTGATGGTTTGGGGAGGGGGTTTGGGCAGCAGGATTGGGCTAAGTTGCCACACTCAGAAACAAATTTAACTAAAAGGTGTATGTTTCGTGTCTAGCGAACTCATTTTTTTTTTTTTCATAGCTCGAAGAATTATCATCAGCAACATTGAGGGAATATAGGTTCAAGAGAAAGGGGCTTTATTTCATACTGGTGGCTACTCTACGTGGCATAAAACGGAGATATATATTATCAAGAGCTTTGACTTCTGACCGGCTCAAAGTCCTGACCTAAGCCCGATCGAGCACCTATGGTCTTATTTGGAGGCTCGCATTGAGGGAGAAGAGAATTAAATTAGGAATATTGAACAGCTAGAAGCTTGTCTTCGAGAAGAATAGTATTCAATACCTCTGTCACTTTTAAAAACTTTAGTCGGCGGTGTGAAAGACCGCTGGCAGGCAGTTATAAATACTAAAGGTGACAATACCAAGTATTGATATTTGTATCTTTTTTATTAAAAATAAACATGTTAAACTGCAATCTCTATGAATCTTGTCGAAATAGCTTTATATTTTTCTAACAGTTTACTGCTGGAGAAAACAATCATAAATGCATACGTTCATTGCACACAGATTTCTGTTGACAATAATGCTTCCTTGGTATACCTGACTGTTCTCGAGACAATGAGCCCTATTTCTCACCATAATAAATCAGCCATCATAGAACAAAGGCACATGAGCAAAACCACAGGCTGAAAACATTTGCTTTTATTATTTGTAGATATTAGCAGCTTTCATTGTTACTCTTATTGTATACATCTTATGCATACTTATATCGTTCGAGAAGAGAACTCAGTAAAAAGGGAAACAAAAACCTTTGATTTCGACGACCTTTTAATAACGGCTATGCTCTTCTTATGCTTCTGCCGCGTGTAATGAACGTGCATATTTAGCAAATCTTGAAAAAGTAGCATGTGAAAATAGTATGTACACCAAGAATTAGTCTTGCCAGAGAGTATACTATTTTTACCAACTCCTGATGGTTATTATGCTAGTGTAAAACAATATGACGTTGCATATTCTGATCAACCTAAAGCTATGGCTATTATTAACAAATGGTTAGAAAAATGGTATCATTACAGAAGCCGAACCTTCCGAATGGAATCTATCCTACACTGTTTTACCTAAGAAAGTGGGGTTAATTAGAGCCGTTAGATACACGATTACTCAATAAAACATCACCTGTAATTAACGAGACTTTACCACTTATTGCTGCTATCTATACTTCCCTGACTGGAAGTAAGGTTTTCACCACAATTAATCTCAAGAGTGCATTTTCACATACTGGATTAGGCACATAGTATATACTTTTTCAATCATTTGTGAACCAAACTGGTTACTTACAATTCAACTGGTGCGAGCCTCATACCAAACAGAATTTGTTGACAGAAATCAATCTGAACAACTGGACAAAGCCCACAGCGCGGTTCTGTGATGGCCTCGGATTTGACTGGCTAGGCAAAAAAAAAAAAAAAAAAAAAGAATATTTGAATTATTGGCGTACCTGCTAGTTGAATCGAAAGAAGAAGTTTATATATACGAAACTCTTAGCAAGAAACAAAACTGATTCCAGGCGTTATTCCTTTCCATAAAACCAAAGGTTTTGAGACACATTATAGGTTTCCTACCATTAATATCTAGTAGCACTCACAAAATAAAGTGGATATTGAAGGCAAAAATGTCAAATTAGCGCAAATTATCAAAACAGAAAAAAGTCAAAGGGGGATCATTTTTATTATTACTATCTATTTACATACAACATGATGATATCCAAGATTAATTTCCAAGCAATTTTGATAGGAATCCTTTACTTCCATCCTTACTAGAGTTAAGGGAAGAGAGTAAACCAGAGTAGTAGTTTGGATTACTAGCAGGTGTCAATACTCTATCTGACAAGGGAAACTATCACGAAATATTAGCACAAGTCTAAAAGTAGTTGATTCACTACCTTTTCTTTGAATTCACTGTTGACTAGTTTTTCCAATGCGAAAAGTTCTTGTTTGGCTTTAGCAATGTCTATTTTTTGGTCTTCATGTCTAAAAGTTTCTTCAATTCGAGTAGTCAAGATTTGTTTTAAATCACGTTTAGGTCTAACTTTGTCTGCTGGCCATTTCTGAATGACTTTTAAAAAGGAACGGTATAAAGGTTGAACTTCTGTCATTTATGTAAAAGAAGAAAAAAAAAAAAAAAAATTATAGGCTTTATTTGTTCCAGGGTTTACATGCAGATTTTTTTGTGGCTGGGATTTAATCAGATATAAATGCTTTTTCAAAAGACACAGGATCTTCTTCAATACCAAGCGTGCTATTCAAGGTTTCTTTATCGCCTGGGTAGTTCTCAGCAATAGTCATGTATATTTCTCGAAACTTGAGTATGAAATTAAATATTATTGTTCAAATATATGTCTATTAGCGTACCTTTGCTCTCTTTTTTCTCCAAGATTCCTTGCTTGCTATATACTCTTCATTGACACGTTTTCTTTTTTCTGGCGAAACAGTAACTTCTCTATCTTCCAACTTGTTTAGTTTCTCTTGTAAAGCCTGATTCTACATAACATGGATAAGCGCAAATACAAGGTAATAAGTTCAATAATTACAAGCGCTTGTAATTTACTAATTCTCGACTTGAGCTCATCAACTGTAGGTATACTCTTTAACCTGGCTAGCTCTACGATAATAATAAATAAAAATACAGCTCTGTTATTTTAGCTACCTTTTTCTAAATTGCTATTATGTGACTCCATCTTATTAACAGCTGCTGTCAATTCAGCCATCGAGTCATCTAGCTGTTTAATATCTTCAGGAGTAGCTATTTTAGCATTGGTGTCTTGCTTGATACAGTAAATAATAGACTTATTATAGGTTTTTCTCAAGAAATGACCCTCATCCGTCAATTTAGTCAATATTTTGACAACTTTTGCTTTGGACAAAGTAATATGCAAATTCAATTGAATATCATCTAAAGACCTTATAAGTAAGTATTTACACTTTCTTATACGAATAGAAGCGTACTAGCAGAATAAGGTCGGTTTACTTGCCGCATATAATTCAAAATCATCTCTTCTACTTGAGGTTCCGTTTGCTTCTCTAATGATTGAAACTGTTTATATCTATTTTTCAATAATCATTTTTTTTTTATTACCTTCGTCTTTTTGAGAATCTCCTTTTTTCTTTGCCATAGTGTAATAAAGAAAAAAGAGTAACGACATCTTCTTTGAGCTTAATGCAGTTTTTGCTGGTGTTACTTTAATTTTTCAAACCCCACATAAAGCCTCTGTGACTTTTGAACCATAACCGGGGTAAAATAAGGGCCTGGATTTTTTTTTTTTTCTTTCTTTTTTTTTTTTTTTTTTTCTCTTTTGACATTTTGAAAATAATGTTTGCCTTCAGAACAGCAGCCAACAAAGTCGCTCTTCCTGCTACCCGTGTCGCTTCTCGCAGATGCATTTCTTCTACTGCTTCCAAGACTGGTAAAGCTTTTTCGCTTCTTTATACAAACAACATGAAATTGACAGTTTTAAAATATTAGCTTTACTTTCTACCCGTACTGCTCTCAGTGCTGCTAACAAGTTTGTAAGTACTTATAAGAGAGATAGATAGAGAAAGTAACTTATATTTTATTTGTAGTCTGCCAACCTTATCAAGGAAGCCTACACTTCTGCTCCTTCTCGTTTGATGTTCTTTGGTAAGTGAAAAGTAAAAGAAGGGAAAATAATAACTGTATCTCACTCTTTATTATAATAGGCCGTCGTACTATGGCTACTGAAACTGGTGGTAAGTTCAGCCGCGGTAAGCCCCATGTCAACATTGGTACCATTGGTCACGTCGATCACGGTAAGACTACTTTGACTGCTGCCATTACCAAGACTTTGGCTACTCAAGGTGGTGCTCAATTCATGGACTATAACCAAATTGATAAAGCTCCTGAGGAAAAGGCTCGTGGTATCACTATTTCCACAGCTCACGTCGAATACGAAACTCCCAACCGTCACTATGCTCACGTCGATTGTCCTGGTCACGCTGATTATATTAAGAACATGATTACTGGTGCTGCTCAAGTAAGTCGATACATGAGAAACTAAAGTATATTTGCAGATATTGACGTATTTCTCAATTAGATGGATGGTGCTATCATTGTCGTCTCTGCCACTGATGGTCAAATGCCTCAAACTCGTGAACACTTGTTATTGGCCCGTCAAGTTGGCGTTCAAAACTTGGTTGTCTTCATCAACAAGGTTGATCAAGTTGACGATCCTGAAATGCTTGAACTTGTCGAAATGGAAATGCGTGACCTTCTCTCTGAATACGGTTTCGATGGTGAAAACACCCCTATTGTCAAGGGTTCTGCTCTTGCTGCTCTTGAAGGCCGTGAACCCGAGATTGGTGAAAAGGCTATTATGGAATTGATGGAAGCTGTTGATGCTCATATCCCCACCCCTATCCGTGACTTAGATAAGCCTTTCTTGATGCCTATTGAAGATGTCTTCTCCATCTCTGGTCGTGGTACTGTCGCCACTGGTCGTGTTGAACGTGGTACCATCACTAAGGGTTCTGAAGTCGAAATCGTCGGTATGGGTCCCACCATCAAGACTACCTTGACTGGTATTGAAATGTTCCGCAAAGAATTGGAACGTGGTGAAGCTGGTGATAACATGGGTGCTCTTTTGCGTGGTATCAAGCGTGAACAAATCCGTCGTGGTCAAGTTATGTGTGCTCCTGGCTCTGTTAAGTCTCACAAGAAATTCATGGCTCAAATCTATATTTTGACCAAGGAAGAAGGTGGTCGCCACACTCCTTTCGTCAACAACTACCGTCCTCAAATGTTCGTTCGTACTACTGATGTCACTGTTAGTCTCACACACCCTGAAGGTACTGAGGATCCCGATGATAAGCTCGTTATGCCCGGTGATAACGTTGAAATGCAATGTGAACTTGTTCATGATGTCGCTCTTGAAGACGGTCAACGTTTCACAATCCGTGAAGGTGGTAAGACCGTCGGCACTGGTGTCGTTACCAAAGTTCTCGAGTAAAGAAAATGTTTGAAAACCTGATATTTGTATATTTTCATTACCTTTAGTTTTTCATGTAAAAAAAAAAAAAGCCACATGCTTTACCTATTTAAGGCGCTTATCATTATAATAGTTCACAAAAAAAAAATAAACAAATAAAAAATCTTAGAATTATATCAAAAAAGCCAGGACTTTCTCACTGGGGGGGGGTTAAATGCATAAAAAGACACACTGTTCTCTTTAGAAGTATATCTACGAATACAAAAACTGAAATCCTGCCGCAATTGTCTATTGCTCTACATTTAGATAGAATAGGGAGGAAGCGCTAAAATACAATAGGGGATGTCGTTTCATTTCATTTCTGACAAGTCGTTTGTTGCCAAAAACCTTGGTGTAAATAAACTTAAAAAGGGGAACTAAAGACCTTCTCCTAATACTCAAATTGCCACACTTTAATGAATTACAAGAGATTTAAATAGTCAACAGGAGTACCCTATGGCCGGGTTCTTGATTCAAAATATATATTCGGTTTTCCTTGTTTCTTTTAAGCATTGAGTGTGGCGAGAGCAACATAGGCACAATTCGCTTTACGTCAAGTCAATACCCAAAGTGCTTTAATAGCTACCTTACTGCGATAAAATACATAGTTGGATGTAAGCAAATGACTGTTTCTTCTTGCAGGATTATAATGAATAAAAGGCAATGCATGTATAAGACAAAGAGGCTTCAAAAAATGAAACAATTATAAATAGCTTCTGCCTAATTTGCAGCACCTCTCTTTTTAGAGTTACCCCCTGAAATTTCTTTTGTATTTAGTTGAACGATGATGGTTTAATTACTCGCCGATTGCAGTTTATTTTAATCTTTCTTCTTTACTTTTTTATACACATTCTGCTATTCATTATATATGGGTCAAGTAGACAGTAAAATTAATGAGGTCTTTGTCTTTGCTTATCAAGTAAATTCCAAGAAACGCTATTACACAGAACAACCGTCGAAAAGTAAAGGGTTTGGTAACGATCCTATTCTTACTCGCCCAGAATTATACGGTCTAAATTCTAGCGAATGCACACTCTCACTAAGCAATGAGTCCTTCGCGTCTAGTTCGCTATCCTCATTAGATTCAATTGTATCACTCAAAAAAATTGATCGACCTGATTCTGGATATATGTCTCCCTCATACGACGGGAGCATACAATTAGCACAAGATTTATCATATATAGATTACACGTATTACCCTTCAAGCGCTCGCTTAATCCATGATAATGAAGAAGAGAACATGAAAATAAATAATGACGATGATGACGACGGCAATAGCAGCTTCGAAATATCATTGCCCGACATGATATTCGCTTCACCTGATAAATCATTAACAGAAGTGTACTTGCCTTGTAGAGCTATTCAAAGATTAAGTCCAAATATAGGCATGCTAACGATGATACGAAAGCTAGACTTGTAAGTATATTTTTCATGTATGATAAGGAGTTACAAAGGGAGTGGAGGAATACAATAGAGACTATGAGGAAACTTCCATTATGTAGTTATACTCATTATGAATTACATGACAATGCAGGGGAGAGGGGGATCTATAAACACGACAGCAAGAGTGGCGAGCATAAAATCTTTTTGCTTTCTTTAAAGATTAATATTTTTATCTACTATTAGGTCAAACAACCATATAATAGAATTACCAGAGTCCATAGGTTATTTACAGAACTTGGAAGCTTTATCATTAGCAAAAAACTGCCTTGTGTCTTTACCAGACACGATATGTCATCTTTCTAGCCTTTTGGAATTGGATGTATCATATAACCAGCTAGAATCAGTAACACCTTATCTAGGATGTCTGGAGAAGCTGAAATCAATAAAGCTAGCGGTAAATCGTATTACTCGGCTACCGACTGAAATCAGAGGACTCGTCAATCTAATCTCACTTGATCTAAGTCAGAATCCTCTCTACGTCTTACCAGCTGAAGTTGCAAAACTTCCTTTTTTACGCAGAATCCGATGTGAAGACTGCCCTTTTGACTTGAACCTTACTTACAACCTCAACCATGATCCACCAAGTCTTGTTGAGCTATGCGCACGCACGTCTCTTGTCAGAAATATCAACCTCAAGAACGTCTCATACTTACCGCCTCATATTATTAACTATATCAAATCAGCTAAAATGTGCAGCTCCTGCAACGGTCCGTACTTTGAATCTTTCGTATTACGTGGTCGTTTATTGGAAAAGTCAGACGTGCATATTCCACTCCAATACATACTTTGCTCTGCACACTGGTCAGACGCAGATGATCGCATCACTAGCATGTTTAGCGCACAGCCAGAAACACTTACAGAAGAACCCGAGATTTTACCTTATAGACCTTCCTTACCACCGCTAACTATAGTAAATAAAATGCTCTCTGTTACCGCTCGTCGAACAAATCAACACCCGAATTCACACCATACTCTTGAAAACTCAGTGACACACGCTCCAAAGTTACGAAATGGAGGCAGGTCAACTCTGTCTAGATTATCCACTACATTTAAAAGACCAAGTCTTCCATGGTCATAACAACTAGTAGAGCTATTATATATGTATTAAAGAAAATGTATCATTATAATAATAACAATATACCATCCTATTAATATGTATAAAAGAGACTTGATTTCTGGATACGGTAATAGAGGGGCACCTTCTTTATATATCGTATTTTGAATAAGCTTGATGAATAAAACAACAGCATCTACATACATGCATGGGAAGGCGCGTCCGTTCATTCTTCTGATATTAGACCAGATAGTTACTGGGAAGGTTTCTGGCTAAATGCAGCACACAATAATATAAACCATTGATTCACAGTAGAAATATAGTATATCAATAGAACTGCAATTCGGCATGTGACTACATAGTATATATCTATTAGCTAAAACACTTAGTACAATAGGTTCATCTCGCGCCATGTGGTTGCTTTTGGAATACATTCTGGTATAACAGTCAATTTAGAATGCTTTGGTAACCAAAATACATAGTAGCTAACCTCCGAGCAATATCAATGTTCGCAACTATTTGATGGATAATGAGTATATTGACGCTTCAAGTTGGAAGCTAATTTACTGGTATAATCATTGTTTACGTCAGCAGCCAGTTACCCTATAGACAACAATAAGAAGGGTTGAAAAAATTTCCTAACGATAATAAGAACAAGGATACTGGTATGTCTATTTCTTTGGATTGTATACTAGGGTCGCCTGCGTATACATACTTCCAGCTGTCTTTTTGATAAACTCGTTATATCTTCTTTCCAGGCAAGTAGCACACGTACACGTTAGTGTGAGGTACAAGTCCTTATTTTCTATTAGGCAATTCCCTCTCAAACTACAGCTAACGCACATAAAGTCAGTTGTATTGATTACCAACATAAATATGTTCTGTCAACATTACTACATTAAATCAGCAAACAATAGCTTATTGTGCGAAGAATTAAGGCATTATCAGCCTATAGCTGTATGAAATTAATAAGGAGTATGAAGCTTTTACCTCCTGAGGCAATTGCACAAGCCTTACATAGGAGCTAAACTGTGTATATATTCATGATCCGTAAATAAAGCTTTGTGCATGAGAAGGACTTGAGATCATTAAACTTGCTTCTTTTATTGATCTTTAGACTATGCCATACATGAACACGTGCATATATGTTGCATAGATAGCGCACGAATAATTACATCATGCTAAACTGAATTATCATATAGGCCTTCTTATAGGTGAACAGCTATCGTTGTAGAGATGCTTCTTTATGGTAATTGTGGATTAATTAATTTTTTATTGAAATACAGTTGCATCTTGGCAAAACGAGGCCAGCCAATTTAACATTTTAGATTAATTGCCACACGCACTAAAAGAATGAATTTTTCCAAATAGATTTTGGCATTATCAACAGATGCTTTAGCAGCGTCAATGTGACATGTATCAACGATTTTCGATAATTTACCATCTACTGTATCTAGTTTTTTGCTGTTGTTCTGGCAATTGACAGCAGTAGTATTTTCAGGTACAGTCTTATCCTAAGTTAATGTACTATTGTCGTTACCAACTTGATTTCAAATTTTAGGGGATTTTGGTAAATATAGACGGCAATTTTCAGAATCAAAGGCTTTTGTATAGTCTTGTCTGTCATTTCAGTGTCAAATGATACATAAAATATATACAGTAAGAGCGATCATAAAAACTGTTCCTATTTATATATTGCTCAACAAAAAAGATTCAACAGAAATTTGAGTGTGTGCATTTAGTAAAACCCAAAATTTTAAGTAAAAAAAAAAAAAACAAGCTTGCTTAAGGATTTATGAATATTTGGGTGTTTTTGATGTAAGCATTGATGCTAGAAAAGGTGTTTATTTTTGCTGTACTTTTTCAAGAGGAAGCCCTGTTTCTTTTGTATGTAATTTTTGCATAATCATTAGTACGTACTGTTGTAAAGCCTACAAACGAGTATATATGTGTCACAAAGAAAAAAACGGGATTTTTGATCGTGCCAAAAAACTTCAATTTGACGTTCTTCTTTCACTTGTTAAATAAGTGACATTTTAGTATGAACGAGTTCAAAGGAAAAAATAAACTTTTGAAGGTGATGAATGAGTGGTCCGAAGAGATGTATTTTTCAAAGCTGTCAAATATAATTGAGGTCATATTAACATATAAAGTAAACATAAAATAAAAAAAGCTAAAATTCTATGAATCTTTCTTTTTTCTTTTTCTTTTTTTTTTTTTTTTTTTTTTTTTCTTCCTAAGCCAATTCTTTAGTCGTCGCTTATTCAACGTAAAAAGAAGTTATTTGGGTCGAGAACGCTAAAAAACAAACAACTCACGAGTATTTTTTTAGTTTTTTTTTTTTAACTGCAATGAAGCAAGACTTGAATGACGAACTCGTTTCCGAAATGACCAACTTGCAAATATCGGGAAAACCTATTGAGTTGAACGAAAATCAATACGTGTCGCAAGAAGGGGCATTACCTCATGAGTCTACCACTAATAATAATAACAAAACTATGATGAAAGATTCTTTAAACTCAGATAGGAGTCCAAATAATTTTATCAAACCACCTGTGCCTTTGGTTGATCAATCCAAGGTAGCACCCGATATGAAGCATGTCCAATCCCTGTACGAGACCTACGTTCGAAAATCTTATATGAGTGGCTACCTATTTAAAAAACAAGATGAGAATTGGTCTAGATGTTACGCGGAATTATGCGGTCCGACACTGGCTTTATGGGAAACGTCATATCAACAAAATAAAGCTTTCCCTGTCTTCTCTATCAACATAGCCCATGCAAAAGTTCAAATCTCTGATAAGAACAATATATTCACTGTGAATACACATGAAGATGCCTATCTCTTTGATGCGCCAGACTATACGAATTGGGTCTATGGTATTCGTCTATCTAGTTTCGAATATTCCAAAATCCACGAACTATTTACACACTCCTTTGTATCTCGATACACTGACATACTCGCAAAGTCATCAAAGAAAATGGAAGGCTATGTCCAGGCTTGTTTTGAAGGTAGCGTAGACTGGAAAAAATATTGGGCTGTTGTATCGGACGTAAAACAAGAAAAAAAAAAGAGGCTTTTTGTTGGGAAGAAATCCGTGAGGGCAGAAGGGCGAATTCTGTTTTACGAAACCAAGAAATCGAAATCGCCTGTGTTTACTATGGAACAAGTAACGCGCTCCTATATCATTTATCCCGAATTACACGATGCCATAGATGCAGTCTCTACACTTAGGGTGGAAGCCAAAGTGGTGAACGAAAACAACAACATTACATCGGCTTTGATCATGGCTCCGTCTACAAAAGACCTAGTAAAATGGGCAGTGGGCACTTTTGACGCGTTTAAACTCTATGGAAGACCCGAGGCTTTCCACAACAATGATTCTCAATTACTTTATTTTTCAGACACGCCACATTTATTTTTGGAACTCACTGACGTTGTCACTAATCTAGACATTCAACTTGAGCGTGTGGCATTTGTTCATTCTCAGATGGCAAAAATACTTCAAAATAAACTACAGCGACCTTCTAATAAAATCATTCAACATTCTGGAAGCCAACAACATAGAACTTCCATTAACTCAAGCAAGACTACTAATAAATATTCACCTCCCATTCACCAGGTCTATGATAGTGACGAAGACAGTGGAGAAGAAACAAGTGATGAGGAAGAAGAAGAAAGTGATGATGGCGATTTTATTTTGAGCAGCTTAAGACCACAACGCTCAAGTTCATCCTCAGTAAACAACAATAAACGAAACAGCGATAGTGATAAAAAAAGCACATCGACAAAGGACTCAACTTTCTCTTCATCCTTACAACGCACCGCCGCATCTTCTAATTCCAGTCTTTCCTTACACAGTCAAACCAGCATTTATAAACCTGGCAGCATTAAACGACCGGGAGAAACAAACTCGTTCATAGGGAATAAATCAAGGTCAAAGGTATCTCCTACACAAGCTAGCATCAGTAGTAGCTCACACCAAATCGAAGAAGACTACTTTCCAGAAGACGCCTTCTCGTTTATGAATCCACAGCAAAACCAATGGCTACACAATACAACCATGATGGCTTATCAAAGCGGCGATGACGAAGATGATGGTGATGAATATGTTGGTCCTACCATCCCTTCTTTAGGGGAACATTTTGTTACTCAAAACAGTTTACTGGATACATACAGACCACAGGGTCCTTCTGCACATGATCAAGAAGATTACGCCAGAGCTACTGGTCAACCACTCATACAAGTAGCTCAAAAACCAGGCGCTCCTCGTGCTGGCTTAGTAGGCATGATTTCTCAAATTGAACAAGATAGAAAAAGAGAAGCCAATAAACGAAATCGATATACAGTAGACCCAAGACCTCAAATGATGCAACAGGTAAATATTTAGACAATATCATGTCTTTTTTTTTTTTTTTTTTTTTAAAAAAAAACATCTACTTTTTTAGCCAATGGGCATGATGATGTATCCAGGAACGCCTATGCAAATGGTGCCTATCATGATGTACCCAAATATGATGCAGCCTCAAATGATGCCTATGGGGCATCCGAATATGATGATGCACCCAATGATGGATCCCCGTATACCCATGATGATGATGCAACCTCAATACAGTCCATACCCTATGCAACAATCGATGCGTGGCAGTAGATTTAATGTCGGTATACCAGAAGATGAAGATGACGATATCCCTCTCCGGTCATAATACCCCCCCAAACATAAATAACTCTAGATGATACATTTGTAATACAGTTACACAAGATGTCTGTGCTTTACTTTTTTATGCAATAATACATTTTTCTAAAATAAAAGGGTAAAAAAAATGCGATTCTTTTTTTTTTTTTTTCTAAAAATCAATGCCTTCTCCTCTTAATTCTTTTTCAATAACATCCATAACTAATTGAGGTTCGGCACGTTCAACAAAAGTAACTCTGCGTTCTTTGTCTAATAAACCGTGGAATTCAGTGGGTAACACGTCCTTTTCAAAGTTGAAGGACTCGTTGCTCTTCAAGGCATTTTCAACAGCTTCAGAGAATTTAGCAGGATGAGCAGTAGCCAAGCAGACAAGGATATCAGAACCAGCAGGATAAGTCTTGATGTTATCACGTTGAATAAGTTCATCTGCAGCGGCAACACCGACGGCTGTATGGGGATCAAGAACATAAGGAGTTTGACCAGCAATTTGGGGTTCATAGTAAGAACGAATAGTAGTAGTAGTTTCGGCATCTGTCACACGAGCAGCGTCAAAGATTTCGCGAGCCTTCAAAACAGCAGCATCAGAAACACGGAATACACCGTTGGTCTTCAAATCTTGCATCCAACCAGCAACAGTTTGACCTGCCTTGTCACATAATTCTTCATTTTCTGATTTACCTTCATCTGATTCAGTTTCACGAGCAAGATACCATAATAAACGTTCAAAGTTGGAAGAAACAATGATATCCATAGCAGGTGATAAAGTAGCCTTGACACCGCCATCGGCACCAGTTTGCTTTTCATAGGCTTGGGACTTGAAGAAACGGTAGAGGATATCGTTTTCATTGGTAGCAATCAATAATTTGCTGGTAGGAAGGCCCATGCGATAGGCATAGTAGCCAGCTAAAATGTCACCAAAGTTACCAGTAGGCACAGAAAAATCAAATTTAACAGCATCAGCAGCTTCAGAAGCGGGATCAATGTTCAAAGAACGGAGAAGAGAGAAGTAAGCTTGGAAGTAATAGACGGTTTGAGCCAAGATACGAGCCCAGTTGATAGAGTTGACAGCACCCAAATGATGACGATTGTTGAATTCAGTATTTCCGAACAAGTTCTTTACAATATCTTGACAATCATCAAAGGTACCTTCAACTGAAAGGTTGTGAACATTCTTATCCAAAACAGTGGTCATCTGAGCTTCTTGGATGGGACTAACACGGCCATTGGGATGAAGAATAAACACAGAAACATTCTTCTTATTACGGAGACCATAAATAGCAGCACTATAAAAAAAAAAGACTTAATACCCAATCATCTTCTTCTACCTCTGTTCCCCCCCTTTTTTTTTTTACCTGCCAGTATCACCGGAAGTAGCGCCAACAACAGTTAAACGATGAGTTTTAGAACTGTCTTTTTCGTTCTTATTGCGACGTTCTAAAAAGTATTCGAAAAGATTACCGACAAACTGAAGAGCAACGTCCTTGAAAGCAAAAGTAGGGCCATGGAACAACTCCAAAACATAAAAGCCGTCTCTGATTTTAGCAAGGGGAGTCACATCCTTGGAACGAAAAGTAGAATAAGAGCGTTCTACAAGTAGAGTAAGATCAGCACGAGGAATTTCAGAATCGTCAATGAATAAAGACAAGATTTCCACAGCTAATTGTTGAAAGCTGTATTGAGACCAAGCTTGACGCCAGTTTGAAGGCAAGCTAGGAATAGCTTGAGGAATGAAGAGACCACCATCAGGCGCAAGACCAGTCATAACGGCCTCTTCGAAAGTATAGTTCTTGGCTTGTCCACGAGTTGATCTATAGTGCATCTTGTCTTTTGTTAAAAAAAAAATTTGAGAAAAAAAAAAAAAAAGAGTGATTCAGCGAATGAGCTCTTTGAATATTAAACCATGCGGCATTTTAATTGGTTAATGTCTGTTATCGGATACTGTGACTCATTTTTAAACACATGGAGGTTTATTGGTTGTCAAAACATTGAATCACATGATCTGCCCTGGTTTCGATCATCTTTTTGCACACAATTAGAATAGTTCTAAGGTTTTGAACCCTAAAATCAAAGTAGAAATAGAATATCTTACTACTTTACTTGGTGAGATTTTCATAGTTAAAGTCGATTTATACGCCTATATGATTCTTAAAAAATGTTTGATATAGTAGATAATGTGTATACATCATTAAGAATAAACGAAGGAAGCACATTTTAGTCAAGTGTATGTATGAATGAAAAGGCCCATTTTTATTTTTATTTTTTTTATTTTTTTTTAAAAAAAAAGACTCTTATTCGATGAAATAAATGCTCTCTTTATTACATATATACTCACTGCCGCTATCCCAGCAACCGTACATGATAGGTGTTTGGAGATATTTTTGGGATTGAAAAAAAAAAAAAAAAAAAAAAAAAACCGTCAACCGGGAATCAAGTAGTAATAAATGGTTACTTTTTATGGGCAAATTATAGAATATCGATCATAATTCGTAGTACAACAAACAAAACGAAAAAGCAGATAAATCAATGCGCATAACAGGGGAAAACCACTTTGAAAGTTAACAAATAATTAATTCAATTTTGTTAACAACATATGTGTATACATGCTTTTTTCTATAGGCCAAGACATTAAGCCAACATGTCATATAAATAAATTTGAAACATTTTATAAAAAACACGCAAATAGACTAACAGGACAAATCCTCTATTTTGAAACTCATAAACCTTTGCCATATGTTGAAGAATAACTATAAAAATAAACCATGGCAGCTACTCGTTTAATTGCACTACATTATCCTATTAAGAGAAGAAGAATCATGACAATTAGAAAATGACAGGAAATTTTATAAACCGAAAGTAAAATAGAAGAGCATGGTCCGTGTGGTAAGATTACTATAGTAGCTGTTAAAAATAGTAAACGACGACCTTTTTTTTATATTCCTTTCTTTTCTTTTTCTCCCGCTTTTCAAAATTAATAATAAATGCAGCAAGAGGACTCACGCTTTGACCTCCTCTCTCTGTACACTCTTAGTGGGTCGCCTCCAACAGAGGATATCATATTGAATTTTTTAGCAAACAGATATTCAAAAAAACTACCATACACACAGCTTGGATACTCAACACTCGTCGTTATTAATCCATATCAACAATTAGAACTATTAAACGATGCAACACTCAATTCTTATGGTGAAGTGGGTTATAGGGATTTATCCGAGCAAAAACCAGTATTACAGCCTCATGTGTTTGATTTAGCTACAAAGGTTTACTTTCATATGAGACGTACAGGTGAAGACCAAAGTGTCATTTTGAGGTATGATTTGTAGTATATATAAACTGTCAAAAATTATGTAATTAATGTTTGTATATTAAAGTGGTATAACAGGATCTGGCAAAAGTAAAACGCGTACACATTTTCTAGCAGAACTTTTATATCTATCAGCACACAATAAACGGGAAAACAAGCTTAGTTTACAAATACAAAATGCTTCTACAATCATCGAGATATTCGGTCATGCTCGTACTACACAAAATGTCTCAGCTTCTAAGTTTGGCATGTTTCAGGAAATTCAATTTAATGAACGAGGTCGTATTCTCGGTGCAAAAACATTGACTTATCAATTTGACAAATCACGTGTAACTCAAATACCAGCAAACGAGAGAACATACCATATCTTTTATGCTCTCTTAGCAGGCACAACGGTAGACGAAAAGAATGCACTTCACATCAATTTCAAACCAGATCATTTCAGCTATCTCAATAAATCAACCTGTATTTCACCTATAGATTGGAACGATGAAATAAAATTCAGCGACCTCAAAAGTGCCTTGAAAATATGCGGATTCAAGGCAAAAACAGTAACGCACATATTCCAGTTACTTGCAGCCATCCTTCATTTAGGCAATTTACAATTTTCAGAAAACACAGACGCTATAGCCCAAGAAGCCTGCATAGTAAAAAATAAGGACATCCTAGATATTGTTGCTGTGATGCTGGGTGTAGCTCCAAGCAAACTTGAAACCTGTTTAACCTATAAATTAAAGATGATTGGCAAGGAAGTGTGTACTATCTTTTTAAACCCCCAAACAGCAGCTGAACAACGTGACAATCTTGCTTGTGCATTGTACAATGTTTTATTTTTATGGATGATAGAATCGATGAATAGAAAAATGTGTTTCACGGGGGCTAGTGAACCAGCAAATGTCATTGGTATCATGGATCAGTTCGGCTTTCAAAACTTCCAAGACAATAGTTTCCAGGAATTTTGCGTTAATTTAGCAAACGAGAGGATGCATCACTTTTTAGTTAACGAGTGCTTCAGCAATGACCAAGGTTTAAACCCGATGATGATACAGGATGGCATTCCAATTCCATCGGTCAAAATAGTCGATAATTCAGCTTGTTTGGAACTACTCCTTGGAAAAGACAAAAGACAATTGATTGAAGATGTTCACAACAAAAAAGAAGTGGTACTCATGAAATCGTCGTCACTTGCTTTAGGAGGAATCACAGGGTTAATGGACAGAGACTCAGCAAGGCTCCAATCAGCTGCAACGGATGCTACTGATGCCAATTTCTTAGCTACCTTACAACGTCAATTCTCGAGTCACCCTTCCTTATCTCGAAGCTCTCAAACATTCTCGTTTGGTATCAACCACTTCTCGGGAACTGTGCATTATTCTGTAGACATGTTTTTGGAAAGAAATCTGGACGACCTTTCACCAGATTTTGTCAACATGTTGAGGGACAATAGTTCCAACTCATTTATATCGAATTTATTCGAAGGCTCTGCTATGGCTACTGAATCTCACCCTAAGGATATCAGAACAGTTGTCAAAGCGCAACTCACTAGCAAACCTACTCGTGCACCCTCAATGAGAAGAAAACCTACAAGGCGCAAACCTAACAACAACTCACTGCTCAATACTCCTATAACAGAAGAAGAACTACTTTCAGCCAACAACGTCGAGCTCGAGAAACAAATTAAACTTGCCGAGGAAGCATACGAAAACATGGAACAAATGACAGTGACAGATCAGCTCTATGTCACTCTTCGTGATATCACATTTTCCATGTCTGAAACCAAACTCTACAATGTCATCCACCTTCGACCCAACGATTCAAAGACACCTGGATTTGATCATAACCGTATCCGGTCCCAGATACGTGCGTTCCTGATACCTGACTTGATTGTTCGTCGTCATTTTGAATATGCAAACCACTACACATACGAAGAATTTGAATCTCGTTATGAAAGCTTTGTGTATTCTCTAGAACTGGATCCAAAGATTCCCATCAAGAAACGTCTTGAGCAAATAATCGCTGCATTGAACTGGAACCAACAGCATCTATTTCTGGGTCATGAATACGTATGGCTAAGCTTCGACATATGGAAAGAGCTTGAAGACAGTCTACGTTTGGCTGAAAAAGAAGAAAGGGCACGGGAAAAAGAACAACAATCTCAACCTCAAGATAAAATGGATGACCAGTTTCAGGAAGTTTATTATTCGGATCATAATGGTATGGGATACATGGAGTCCCCTGAACAAGAGGATAACGAGAGTTACGCTTACACCGAAGATAAGCAAGTGGAAGGTAGTCAGTGGGGCGAAGAATCAGAATGGGGCATATCAGGTCTCGCTGAAGGGTAATATCAGTAAAAAAAATATATATCTATCTATATATATATATATATTAGAAGACTTATATTCACCTTTGTTTGTTTAGATTTGGTCCTAACATGGACATGAGTAAAATGATTGAAGACATACAAGCACCAAAAATTGAAAACGTAGAAGAGGTACCCATTACCAAAGTGCGTCGATGGTGGGTAAGGTTTGTGTGGTTCATGACATGGTGGGTTCCATCACCTTTCCTCAGATGGTTTGGTAAAATGAGTCGTCCCGACATCCAAATGGCTTGGCGAGAGAAACTCACACTTTGTATGGTTATCTTTATCTTTTCTGCTGTCGTTCTTTTCTTCATCGTTGGGTTAGGTGAAGTCATGTGTCCTGGTACACAACATATGTTTTCTACCTCAAATGTCCAAGCACACAATACCGAAAATGACAATTATATGAGCGTTCGGGGTACCGTGTATGATATGACAACGTTTGCAAGACAAGGACATGGTACCACAGCACTTTATGCTGATGGATCCACCATGGCTACATTGGCTGGCATGGACGTCTCATCCTCTATACCGCCGCCTCTAACCATTGCTTGTTCCGGATTAGTTACAAACCCTATCGTTAAGATTATTCCAAACACCACTATCAATGCGCAAGCGTCATTTATTCATTATTCAGGTGACCAAGTGCAGTATTCCAATCTCAACGCAACTATGGGCGACCCCATGTGGTACTGGAAAACTTTCCTACCTGCTATCTCTGACTACAAGAAGGGTCCGCTGGTTCATCTTATAAAAGACCTAAGAGCAGACGCCGATAGCTGGGGAAGATACGCACTTGCCATTAACAACAAAGTATACGATCTCAACGATTACTTTTATACCGTTCAAATTTACGGTCCAACCATCAGCGACTACAACTTCCTTTCAAGCACTGTCACAAGTTTTTTCTCTAAATATCGGGGCACAGACGCCACAGCCAAATGGGAAGATTACAAAGGCGCCTTATCTGCTGAAGAACTCGCTATGAACATGAACTGCCTCGACAACTACTTTTACATCGGTGACGTCGATCCTCGTGATGAGCCGCGTTGTACTTTTGCAAACTACCTCCTATTGGCTTGTGCCTGTCTGATGTGCGCCGTCATTCTTGTCAAATTCCTTGCTGCACTCCAGTTTGGCAGCGCACCCACCCCTGAAGACCATGATAAGTTTGTCATTTGTCAAGTCCCTTGCTACACCGAAGACGAACAGTCTCTCCGACGTACCATTGATTCATTGACCGTAATGAAATATGACGATAAACGTAAATTACTTTTCCTCATTGCGGACGGTATGGTTATGGGAAGCGGTAACGATCGACCCACGCCGCGTATTGTGCTTGACATCTTGGGCTACGACACCAAAATGGACCCAGAGCCACTCATGTTCAAATCCGTTGGTGAAGGCGCGAAACAGCTCAACTATGGTAAGGTCTATTCGGGCTTGTATGAATGCGAAGGTCATGTTGTGCCTTACATCGTCGTTGCCAAGGTCGGAAAGGCTTCTGAACGCGCAAAGCCTGGCAACCGAGGCAAACGCGATTCCCAAATGATCGTCATGAACTTTTTGAACCGTGTTCATTTTGATTCCGAAATGACACCGATGGAGCTCGAAATGTATCATCAAATCAAGAACGTCATTGGTGTAAACCCTTCATTTTATGAATACATTTTGATGGTTGATTCGGATACAGAAGTCATGCCTCATTCATTGAGCTATTTGATTTCATCCATGCTGCATGATGGTCGTATCATGGGTATCTGTGGTGAAACTGCCATTGCAAACGAACGACAATCATGGACCACCATGATTCAGGTCTACGAGTACTATATTTCGCACTATTTAGCAAAAGCCTTTGAATCCTTGTTTGGCTCTGTCACTTGTCTTCCAGGATGTTTCTGTATGTATCGCGTACGTACGCCTGTCAAAAACGAACCTCTGATTATCTCTCCTAAAGTCGTTCATGATTATTCTGAAAATCTAGTAGACACGCTGCATAAAAAGAACTTGCTGTCGCTTGGTGAAGATCGTTATTTAACAACGCTCATGATGAAGCATTTCCCCAACTACAAGATGAAGTTCACACCTTATGCGTCATGTCGCACTGTAGCACCTGAAAAATGGAAAGTGCTTTTATCGCAGCGTCGTCGTTGGATTAATTCCACCATCCATAATCTCTTGGAAGTCGTCTTACTCCCCGATCTCTGCGGTTTCTGTCTTTTCTCGATGCGGTTTGTGGTTCTCATTGATCTTATTGGCACTCTCACTTTGCCTGTATCCTTTGGCTATCTGATTTATCTGATTTATGTCATGGCTGCCCATGCAGGTCCTTTTCCTACATTGGCTATCTCCATGCTTGCCGGTCTCTATGCTCTTCAAATCCTCCTCTTTGTCCTTAAAAGGGAATGGCAGCATATTGGATGGATGTTCTTTTATCTCTTTGCCTTGCCCGTCTACGCCTTCCTCTTGCCCATCTATTCGTTCTGGCACTTTGACGATTTCTCTTGGGGTAATACGCGTGTCGTTGTAGGTGATAACCAACGTAAAATCATTGCTACAGATGAAGAAAAATTCGACGAAAAAATGATTCCCATGAAGAAATGGAGCGTTTACGAACAAGAGCTGTGGGAGATGGGATCCCAAGGCTCAAGAGAAACAGGAGGTTATTATTATCAACAATCAGTAGGAGGGTACAATGACAATCGCAGTTACTATAGTTCACCCACAAGAAGCACTACTAGCAGTCCTCATGGTGATTTTGATTATTATCGGGATACGAATTGGAGTCATAGTGAAAAGCCTCCTCGTTTTAGACAGATGTCGGCTGCTATGAGTACTTCAGGATCCATAGTAGGATCCGAATATGTCACGCCAATGATCCCCATGACGGATTTAAGTCGTACCATGCCGTTCCGTTCCATGTCGTACGCAAGCAGTAAACCACCTGGTGAATTCATGGGTAATCCTTATTGGATGAGCAATCCATCGCTTCTATCAGCTCCCACGACACCCTTTGAAAACACGATGAATCCCTATCAAAGATCACCGTCGCCACCTCCAAACAGTAATACACGACATGACAGGATAAGCGTGCATTCAGCGTCTCAATTGCTGGGCCCTCAACAAGATGATGCTATGGGCAATTCTAGTCTTATGTCACTTCCACCCATGATACCTCCTGGCTTCCCCACCGATGAAGAGATCCTGGCAGAAATAAAGGTGATTCTAGCCACTGCAAATTTGATGAGCATTACAAAGAAGCAAGGTAAAATAATATAAAATAGTTTATAAAGAACAAAAAGGGAACTTAACGATGTATATATAAGTACGAGAGCAGCTTTCAACTATCTTTAGATGTGATATGACTCTCAAGAGAGAATTCATAAACACAAGTATAGAATATGTTCTTCAAGGACAGTTATAAATCAGCGTCTTCTTTTTTCATGTATACCAAATCACTTTTTTTTTTTTACAAATAAAATTCAATTTACAATCATTGTCATTATTTATTAGATTTTGACCAGGTATCTAAGTTATTTGCAGCAGTTCTTGCCCTTGTACGTTGTGTCATTGATTCAGGTTCAACAAGTGCCTAATAAAAATAAAAAATATAAAAAAGTGTATAAGGCTATTGAATAAGGATCTTTGTTTTTTGATATTTACTTGCGCGCGTTTCTGCATTGATTCAATAATAAAAGGTTGCAGTCTAATCAGTTCGTTTTTTAGTTTTAGTTCTCGAATACCTTTTGGATTCAACCATTCTATTAATTGCTCTAACTGTTATTTTAAACATTAGTATCAAATTGATACGTTTTTTTTTTTTTTTTTTTACCTCGTCTGGTTCAGAGTAATATTTCCACCATCCCATGTATTTGTCTTTACTAGAAGAACTTAGTTCATTCATGCGATTTTCCAACCAAGCGCTCTCATCAATGAGCCCCTGTTCATGCATTAACTTTTTAATAAACCAGCGACCTCCTCCATATCCCCAAGGAACTTCAGGCAATTCTTTCACATAGTCACGTTCCATCATCAACTGAATATCCGCGTCACTAGGGTTATGAATATATAAGCGTCCAGATCCATAAGTATTCGATACCCCAATGTTGTCCAAGTAGATATATTGGTTATTGAATCTGTCTCTTCCTAAGGGACGAATCCTTAGTATCATATAACGTCGCATTGACTTTTCTAATTGTTTTTCCTAGTCTCATGTTAACGCATACAAAGACAAGTAAAATAAAGGCAAATTACTTTTTGTTTGATTAATTTTTCTTCTTCTTCCAGCTTTTGTCTTTCACTGCTACTTTTATATGTATGATGTTTTTTATGTAGTCGATCTATTTCTTTCTGCTTTGATTTTGCTTGCCTGTGTTCAGTTCTACTTTCAGATCTAAAGCAACGTGAATAAAAACTACTTTATAACTATCTGTGTTAAATAACGTTACGAGTCACTTTCTACATCAGAATCACTATGTGAATTATCTGAATCTTCGCTATTATCTTCAGAATCGTCTTCGTCGTCATCGTCATCATCATCTTCCCCGTCGCTCCTTTCTTGTGACTTGGATTGTCTCTCTCGTCTATGTAACTGAATCCTTCTACTCGTCCTAATAAAAAAGATCAATACAGTTTTTGCTTTTCTTTACGAAATATATTTTACACTGCTTTGATTTCTTTTTTCAATTCTGATTTCTGTTTTCTGAATTCAGCCAATTGTTCTTGACAATATTCCATGTAATTTCTATAAAAGGATAAGGATAAGATATAATACGCCGTTCTCTCTTTCTGCTTACTTGATAATAACTGATTCATTAACAATGTCAACCAAGAATTGTAAAATGTCTAACTTTTGTTTTACTGATAGGGTCGGATATTGTTTTTCTCTGTCAGCAGCTGTCGAAGGTACTTTAGGCACAAGATGTTGTAACAGTTCATCCACATTAGGTAATAAATCGGGCGTCGCCACATGGTTCAAACAACCTATTAAGGAAGTTTCCCAGCCACGACGATCATAATTGACCCTTAGCACTTTGTGATCCCATTTCTGACTTATTCGAAGGCATTCTTTATCTCTCCACCCTCTCTCTACTCGAGGTAAAACAGGTGCTTTCTCTTGATGCTGTTCGTTATCATCGATAGATTTATTTTCTTCAAGTGATTCTACATACTGTTCCATCAAATCACCATTGATCGTTTCATTCAATGTATCATCGTCTCGCTCTTTAATAATGACATTTAAAAGACACGCATTGTATTCCACTAATACAGTCGCTTTGGGTTGATGTGTTGTATGAAATAGAGCTTGTTCAAATTCATCCACACTAAATGCTGATATTTTCAATGGTTCTGCAAATACCGTCATGAATACCCAGATAGAAAGAAAAGAGTCGAATAGATCTGCAGGTATAAGTGTATCATTTCGTGGAATGGGTCGATCAGGTCTTCCAGCTTTAGGGAATGGGATGTTCATGGTGTTGTTATGGGGATCATACTTGTGAGGTGCCATATCGATAATATCCCAATTGCCTTCTGGGTTCTTTCGATAAATAGGGAGGTCCAAGTCTTCCAATGGGTATTTAATAGCAGCCTGTTTCTTTTTTTCTTCTCTGCGTCTTTGTTTTTCCTCTTTTAATAGAGCCTTTTGTAACTTTGTTACCTCTTTTCGGGCCCGTTTTGCTGCTTCCTTTTCGTCTGTTGTTTTTGTCTGTGCAAGTTTTCGTTTTTTCGTTGATCGTGTTTCTAAACCGTTGGCCATTGCTACGGGTTCCTATGAAAAGGTGTTATTCTAGCTAATTTTCTGTTTTCATTTCGTTTCCTTACTCTTATTAACCAAGGTGAGTTGTAATAAGCGTCTTTATAACAACACTCTCGAATGAACATTTGAATGTTGAGTGGGTTGATAAGGAATTTATCTCTACAAATTTGCTGTTCTTCAACAATTCTAGTCAAGTTTTCTAAAGGGTTTCTGTGGTCGTCCATTAACTGTACTTCATAGTGTTTGGGTTCTTCGTCTTCTTGATTGTTTTTAGCTGGGTGAAGAAATGCATCAGGAAATCGAAGTCTACCATTTGGTTGCCTAGGAACGTCATCGTCTTCTGTTTCTGAATTAGATGTGGATGCTGGCTGACTTTTTGAAGAAGGTGATATGATGTTTACGATCTGTGCTAAATACCTATAAAAAAAAATTTTTTTTTTTTTTTTCTTCTTTGTTAATTAACCCAGTCAAAAAAAAAAAAAAAGATACTCTTACTCGTAGTTGTTTAATTGACACTGGACAATTTCATCAATGATATAATTTTTATCAAGGATATCAAAGATATCTTTAACTAATTCTTCAAGTGAAAGTGTTTCTATTTGTATATAAGTCTATTGTCGGCTGTAAAAAGGCAATAAAAAGAACTTACGATTTTGAACTCTTTTTAATATGAATTTCCTTAAAGCTGGACAAAACTTGTATTCTACTCTATCATATTCTGTCTTTTCGCTTTCAAGTGCTTGTTCGTATGTCAAATTCTTTCTTCCAGTTACTTCACATTCCCAAATTGCTTGCTGGTAAAGTGTTAATTTGTTGATATATGCCCTAATTATTCACATTTAGCTACAGTACTCTCTCTCTCTTCTCACATTGCTCTTACTCATAACTAGTAAAGACTTCATTTGTGAATCGTAAATACCAAACTTCTTTGCGTTTACGTTTGGGGTTGTAAGGTATAACAGGTGATAGTGGGATTTTTTTCCTATTCAGTAAAGGCATTGCTTATATATTATTATATGTGCTTATTTACAAAACTGAAAAAAAAAAAAAAAAAAAAAAAAAAAAAATAAAGGAAGAAAGAAAGAAAAATGAAAGGTGATAATTTTCCCTTTTTAAATTTTAGAGTCACACAATTCCAATATGCAAAACCAAAAACGGAAAAAACAACAGGTGAAAATGAGTGGTGATTTAGTTTTAGTCTCGGAGTCTTTTCAAAAGCAAGTAAAACGTGCTGTCAGATCAGCTTTAATATATCAAATACATGTTCCACAATTCAAACACAATTTTGTCGATCTTAAATACAGTTTTTTAGACTAAAATTAGACAATAGGTCCTCTCAAGATGCGACTAAATTTTTTTTTTATATCTATTTTTGTCTAAATTTTTTTTGGAAGTTATTCTCAAAAATCATGTG
>JNEK01002852.1:0-124967 GCA_000697295.1 Mucor indicus B7402
TTTACTGAAAACATCTTATATACAGATTCTATTGCCATGACTGCTAGCATTAAACTATTCACTACCCTGTTCTTTGCGTTTCTTTTCTGGAGCAAGTTGGCCTACGCTGTTGACAGAGGCAGCTACACCGTGAGTGGACTGGGCGCTAGAAAGCAAGCGATCCTGAACAACGGCGGCGGTATCTGGGACGTTGCCATTGCCATGCTTGAAACCGAGACTCTGACTACAAACTATGTGTACGGTGACGGCAAAAGCTACGACTCTGCCAACTTTGGCATCTTTAAACAAAACTGGTTCATGCTTCGTTCCTCCACTCCCGAGTTCAAGGGCTTTACTGCAAACGACTACAATACCGGAGCAATCCTCAACTCAAACTTGAAGGAAGACATCAAGACGCGTCAAGAGTCCCAAAACTACTATGGTGCTGACAAGTGGTTTGGAGGACACAGAAACGGAGAAACAGGATTAAACAACCCCTACACGCAAGACATTACAAACTACAAGAACGCAGTGAACTGGATTCATGACCAATTGGCCAGCGACAGCAAGTACTTGTCTGATGATACTCGGTTCTGGGTCAATGTTCCTGCTATCTAAGATATATAGCTCCATCCAAATAATGCATATATAGTGCTATCCAAATAGTGGTACAACTTGCTATAGTGGAGTACGCATAATATAGTCATACATAGCTATGTGTTATATAGTTAGAATAATACGAACAATTACAATTTATGGAAATAAATTTGATGAATACAACTTGTAACCTTCTGAGCGTCTTATGAATAAATAAGCGTCTTTATTTGTATAACGTTTTCCAAAATAAATCAATTCTAACACAGAGAGAGATGGTGGTATAGCTCTTCAGTTGTGGAGGATGACATATGCTGAATCTATTTCAGTACTCGGTGTAAACCAAAATATAGAAACGACAGAGTATACGGTTGTAGCTTATAGGTAAGATTTCCAGGTAGTATTCAATAAAAACAGCCTTCAAGGATATCCAAAGTTTTTAAAAAAGTTATAAGATCTCGCTCTTTACTGCGAATGCATGAAAATCTATACAAACATTATCCACATCTATATATGAGCATTACTTTACGCTTTTCTCCTGGCTATATACTCCAGATTGCTTACAAGTTCATTAACTATTAATGTAATACATATTTAAGTCTTTTTTTTTTTTGCTTCAGCCTTTTCTAACTCAATTAAGAATTTACATTAAAGGGTACAATGAAGAAAAACCAAGGCAATTACTTGTTTGTGGAGTCTACTTTGAATATAAACATAGTGCACTTTTACAGAATAAGAAGAATTAATTAGCGAAGACAAGAAGACGCTAGATAATCAAAGAAAACACAACATATCGCTGTTTTCACTCATAAGTATATTTGAACTTTGGTAAGACATTATTTTCAGACCAACATCATAAAGGCTAAATAGGACAGTGATTCAATTAAATTAACATTATGAACGCTGTTTTTTTTTTTCCTAATGAAGAAAACGGAGCTCCGCTTTGAAGCCCTTGGTAACTCATCATTGCGATCAATGCCTTTCCAAGATAAATATCTCATTTCCTTATTGTAAACTATTATGTACTCGTTCGTAGTTTCTAACGTACTTCCTAGTGTATCTTCATTAAAAAAGGAGTGAATATACTCAACACGGTAGCGTTTTCCGCCACAAAGGTTACAGGAAACGGACAGGGCAATATCCAATTGCTTTCGGTGCTCGTACAACTCGAAGCGTGGAGAAGGGATAATACGGGATGCAAACATTCTGGGGGGGGGGGTTTATGACTTGCTTCCATGGCACTGTATCTTTGTCAAAGATCTTTTTTTTTTTTTTTTTGCTGGGTTTTATTGTAGATCAAAAAAAAAAAAATCAATCAAAGTCTCTGAATTGTGTCTAACTCATCGCTCTTTGCTTCCTACTATGACAAGATATAAGGGCATTTTATCTTATTCCCTTATATAAACTATGATAAAAAGCTCAATGGAAACACATAAATGTTCCATATAGCTTGTCGAATAGGAGAGTATAACTATAAGAAACAGTCGTAAAGTGGTGCTACAATATAGAATTCGAGATGCTAGCTTGTTTTCAATATTCAGGGCCGCTGAAGTCTAAAGAATTACGTTTATTGGTTACAATTTGTATATGGCCAGGATGCTGTTTAATATTCTTTTTTTATCCAATAAAAATGCTAGCCACCCTTCTATAGTATAGCCTCGTTAGACGCTTTATTCTCTTTAAGTGTATATCCTTGATTTATTATTATCTTATCATTTCTAGGGACAAAATACTTGCTATATTTCTACATAAATACCAAGTATAATTCAATGCAGGGTTATCCTTATCTTAGCCAATCATTAATCAGCATTATTAATCTCTCTTTTGCTTCAAGTCTAATGCACGTAACATCTAACAAAAAGTCACATCAACAAGTGACTAATTTTTTTCTGGAAAAAAAAAATTTTTTTTTTTAATGGTCTAGTCACAAGCTCCGAAAAAAAAAAAGTATAAATAGAGGGCAAAATTTGTATTTTTTTTAAAAGGGGGGGATATTATTCCCCCTCCAATTTTTTATTTAAATAAACCCCTCTTTATAACAAAAACATATCTTTAAAATGTCTTATCTTGATGCTTCTACTGCTAATGCTGTATTGAAAGAGTACGGTCGTCGTGATGGTCTCTCTGTTGAGGGTTTAATGGACGAACAATTGAGTGGTGGTTTGACCTACAATGACTTTTTGATCTTACCCGGCTTCATTGATTTCGCTGCTGACAAGGCCTCTTTGGAATCAAAGATTACAAAGAACATCTCTTTGAAGACTCCTTTCTTGTCTTCTCCTATGGATACCGTAACTGAATCTGAAATGGCTATTGCTATGGCAGTAAGTGTTTATATATATATATATGTGTGTGAGAGAGAGAGAGAGAGAGAGAGCATGCGTGTATTAAGCTATAATCGTGTATTTAGCTTATGGGTGGTATTGGTATTATTCACCATAACTGTACCGCTGAAGAACAAGCCAAGATGGTTCGTACCGTCAAGAAGTTCGAAAACGGTTTCATTAACGACCCTGTTGTCTTGTCTCCCGAACACACTGTTGCTGATGTCAAGGAAATCAAGGCTAGATCTGGTTTCTGTGGTGTTCCTATTACTGGTAAGTGTTATAGCGTGGGAAAGTGACGAATGTACTTATTCTGTTTTAGAAAACGGAAAGTTACATAGTAAGTTGGTTGGTATTGTAACTGCTCGTGATATTCAATTCCACAATGATGACAATGCCCTCCTCAAGGATGTTATGACCACTGACCTCGTTGTCGGACAAGAAGGCATTACTTTAAGCCAAGCTAATGAAATCTTGTGTTCTTCCAAGAAGGGTAAGCTTCCTATTGTCAATGCTGACGGTGCTCTTGTCGCTCTCTTGTCTCGCTCTGATCTTCTCAAGAACCAAAACTATCCTCATGCTTCCAAGGGCGCTAAGTCCAAACAACTCTTGGTCGGTGCTGCTATCGGTACTCGTCCTGATGACAAGGATCGTCTTAAGCTTCTTGTCGAAGCTGGTCTTGATGTTGTCATTCTCGATTCTTCTCAAGGTAACTCCATCTATCAAATCGAAATGATCCGTTGGATCAAGCAAACCTTCCCCTCTTTGGAAGTCATCGCCGGTAATGTTGTTACTCGTGAACAAGCCGCTAACTTGATCGAAGCTGGTGCTGATGGTCTTCGTATTGGTATGGGTTCCGGTTCCATCTGTATCACTCAAGAAGTCATGGCCTGTGGTCGTCCTCAAGCTACTGCTGTCTACCGTGTCTCTGAATTTGCTCGTCGTTTCGGTGTCCCTACTATTGCCGATGGTGGTATCGGTAACGTCGGTCACATCGTCAAGGCTTTGGCTTTGGGTGCTAGTGCCGTTATGATGGGTGGTCTTTTGGCTGGTACTACTGAAACCCCCGGTGAATACTTTTATCACGAAGGCCAACGTCTCAAGCGTTATCGTGGTATGGGTTCCCTCGATGCCATGAGCAACAAGTCTGGTGGTAAGGATGGCAATGCTGCTACCAAGCGTTACTTCTCTGAAGGCGATGCTGTCAAGGTTGCTCAAGGTGTCGTTGGTAATGTTGTCGACAAAGGTTCCGTTCGTAAATACATTCAATACCTCGTTACTGGTGTTCAACACTCTCTTCAAGATATTGGTTACAACAGTGTTAACAATATGAAGGATGCCGTTTACGAAGGTAAAGTCCGTTTCGAAAAGAGAACTGCCGCTGCTCAAGTTGAAGGTGGTGTCCACGGTCTTCACTCCTTTGAAAAGAAACTCTTCTCTGCTTAAAAAGCTTTTTGCATTATTTCATTTTCTTCAAGCTCTTCCATTCGTCCCTTTTTATATATAACTTTTGTAAAAAAAAAGAATTCCTTTTTACCTTCTTCATGATATTATTAGATATACTATTTATACAAATAAAAAAAAAAAAAACATATATCATTCAAATATAAGTGTAATAGTTCATAAGCTGCCCTATGCGTTTCTAATATATGAATCCTGTGTCATTTTGAACTTGGTGTTATCCTTAGCACTGTACACATCCACGTCATAATCTTAATAAAAGTTTACGTATTATGTCTTGTTAAGGTGCATTGAGAATCTCTCTTAAAGAGCTCCACTTCAGAAACAAGTAAAAATTAGGTAAGTGCGGTCGGAATACGCTCATTATAATAATAGACTGTTTTAGCACTTGGTCAAATACATGCTATTTTTTTAGACTGGTGGAGTGCCAACATAAGAAAGTAGCATTAGTAGTCTTCAGCTTCAGGTAGTCTCAACAGCTGCTCTACGCTTGAACAAAAGAACGTGAAACTATACTATTTCTTCAGTAATGTATCTTTGCTGACACTATCTATACGATAACGTTGCATTCACAGCTTTCAAGCCAGCTGTGGACAATTACTGAAGTTCTTGGTCTAATGATGTTTTTCGTAAAAACCAGATGTCAAAGAGAAATCTACGTAATATGTTCTTGATTATAAATTGGAAAAATGGATATAAGATCTACGCACCTACTTTAGGACTGGTAGATACGTAAGCTAATTAAAAAAGAAAATTGATGGATAAGGAAGAGCCAATAGTTCTCTGCCTCTTTGCTTTTCGGTCCATGTAGGTACTTGCGCTCTTTCCAGGTGCCCTTAGCTTTCGTCCCCGTTTATTATAATGTTGTTCACCAAAAAGCGTATATAAGACGAAGGTTGTACCAAAGTATTATTAGAGTTCATCGTTGCGGCCGAGTAAAAATATTAACGCATGCTAGCATGTAGTATCACATTAATAGGAACACGCTCTAAAAAGCTTCCAATCGAGCCCGGCTCGCTAAGGGATTCTTTAATATTTATAAATATAACTTCAATCGCCAATCACATTTACTCTAAGAACTTCTTATTGATCTTCCATTCAAGTAATACAAACAATGTTGACTGTGTAATGTTGATTTTTATTTTACGCGGGCCGTGTCAAAAAACCCGTACGGATGAATAAGTCACCGAAAAACTTGGCAATAAACGTGGTAAAAGGCTGCCACAGCACACAACAATCAATAATTACGTTTAAGGAACTCCGCTAAATTTCGCTCTATTTATTTTTGTTTGTCCACACACATTGAAGGGGGAAATGAAACCTAGATCCCCGATAAAGACATCATAAAAGACTCTTATTGTTTATGTATAAAAATTGGTAAATTGACAACATTTTCATACACACACATATATATATATATACCAAGACACTCAACCTTTAATCAAACTGTAATTAAAAATAAAGAAAAAGCAAGATGAAAAACCTTTTATAGATAATGAATGTAACATGAAATATTAAATTTCTATCCCCTTATTTTAAACTTAAGGATTTCTTTCTTTCTTTACTTGTAATATACATATATATTGTACAGCTCTTCCACTCGTTTCTTTTTTAGATTATATACCTTTTCGGCAACATTCATTACAATGCCTTTAAAATTATTCGATAGATTTAAACAGCATAAAAATACGACAGAAGAGGAAGATAGCGAAACACAAAAGCATGAAGTCTCAACTGAAAGTAGAACAATTTATGTAAATATGGAGATTCCAGTTGAAGATCTCGACGATTATGGCCAACCTATTAGAAATTACCTTACAAACCACATAAATACTGCAAAATATACTTGGTACACCTTCTTGCCAAAAAATTTATTTGAACAATTCAGAGGCATTGCCAATCTATATTTTTTATTCCTTGTCATCATTCAAATGTTCCCATTATTCAGTACATCAGCATCGCCTGTATTAGTTGTATTACCTTTAGCTGCTATTTTAGTTTTGACAGGTGCTAAAGATGCATTTGAAGATAACAAGCGTAGAAAAACAGATGAAAGTGTCAATAAAGCAGTAACATACACTTTATCTGATTGGAAAAATATAAATATACCAGTCTATAAAATAGCTCGATGGAAACGTATATTGAACGCTATCAAACATCTACTCACCTCATCAACACAATCAAAACGTCAATCAATATTACCGGATCACTTTGAACTATCAGACACATCTTCTTCTCTCAAAAACACTTTCAAGTCATCTTCAGGCTCTCTATCAAAACTCATACTCTCAAAGAAGAAGAGAAATAGAAAGAGCGGACTACCCTATCGTCCTGGTCAAGTGCCTCACTCAGTGCTTCAAAAATTACCAGAGGAAGAAGAGGTAGAAATGAACGAAAAAAGAAGAAAACACAACAGCACTGCTCGTCAACCACTCGATACGCGCTGGCGTCCCTCTTTATGGGAAGATGTCAAAGTGGGTGACTTTGTATGCCTCCGTAACGACGACTCGATACCAGCAGATATCCTCATCTTATCTACATCAGAACAAGATGGACTATGCTATGTCGAAACTCAAAATTTAGATGGTGAAACTAACCTCAAAATCATGCGCTCACTGCAAGCAACGAACGAAATTACGACACCAGAAGATTGTGAACGGTCCAGATTTTACGTTGAATGTGAACCACCTCATGCTAATCTGTATACTTTCAACGGTGCTTTAAAATGGAGAGTGGAAAATAACGACTTGATACGCACAGCGACTACACGTCATAAACAACAGTTGCAAGATGAGGCCTTTGCCAAAACAAGCGAATCCTCGGAAGAAACATTACAAGACGAAGATGTACAAACATTAAACAGTGATGTTTCTACAGAACATGTGTCTCACGAGAAAACAGAAGCTATTACTGCTAGCTCCGTCTTATTGCGTGGTTGCGTCTTGAGAAATACGGCTTGGGTCATTGGCTTAGTCTTATTCACTGGTAATGAAACGAAAATCATGCTCAATTCTGGAAAGACACCTAGTAAGCGAAGTAAAATGGAGAAAGCTACCAATCCATATGTAAGTAAAAAGGGAGAAAGTTGACACCATTTAGACTAATTAGATAAGATAGGTCATTGTAAATTTTGTATTATTATTAATCATGTGTATTGTCTGCGCTATTGCCGCTAGTGTTGTGTATAATAGCGATTCTTCAGCAGCTTATTTCGAAAACCAAGATGCAGAAAGTGGCACAATGGAAGGCTTCATTATATTCTGGTAGGATACGTCTTTTTATTGCTGTATATAATAATCTAATCTTTTGAATTTATATAGGGTCACTTTAGTTATTTATCAAAATATTATTCCAATTTCATTATATATCTCTGTACAAATCGTTAAAACAGCAGCTGTAAGTGCATATTGCCCGCATGAAGCAAATAAGCTCATTTCTTTGACTATTAGGCTTACTTTATCCATACGGATATTGACATGTATAATGAACGTTTAGACCAACCCTGTATACCCAAAACCTGGAATATTTCTGATGATCTCGGACAAATAGAATACATTTTCTCAGATAAAACAGGTACACTCACACAAAACATCATGGAGTTTCGACGTTGCACTATCAATGGCGTTTGCTACGGTCTTGGAGAAACAGAAGCTTCATTGGGCGCTAAACTCAGAGAAAACGACAACAACACGATGCTTGCTGACTCTGCTAAAATTTCCAATCAGCTCGATCTTGACAAAGCACGTACCCTCATGCTTGAGAAGCAGCGTAATCTATTTGACCATAAATACATGAACCCAAATTCCACATTTGTTGACCCCCAGCTCTTTGACGATATCAGTGCTCAAGACCAACAGTCTCAATCTATTGTCCATTTCTTTTCTGCACTTGCTCTCTGTCATACCGTCTTGCCAGAAATTCCAGATAGTACACAGCCCAACAACATCGAGTATAAAGCTCAATCGCCAGACGAAGCAGCTTTGGTAGCCACAGCAAAAGACATGGGATTCACCTTTATTGGAAGAGAAAAGGACAACATCATTGTCGACATCATGGGCGAACAACGCGTCATGCAGCTCTTACACGTTCTTGAATTCAACTCGACAAGAAAACGTATGAGTGTCATCATGAGATCTCCACAAGACGGCAAAATCATCTTACTCTGTAAAGGCGCTGACTCTGTTATCTATGAACGATTATCTACTGACTTGGAGTCAAAAACAGACCAAGAAAGTCAAAAACAGTTACAAGTGAGACAAGAAACCCTGGAACATCTAGGCATCTTTGCTAACGAAGGTAAAAAAAAGAAGAAGATATACATCTATACATCTCGCTCACTTTGTAATTAGGTTTACGAACACTGTGTATTGCTAGTCGAGTAATTGAAGAAGACCACTACCAACAATGGGCACAGCGTTACAAGAATGCAGCCAGTAGCATCACTGATCGAGACGAGAAAATTGAACGCGTGTGTGAAGAAATTGAACAATCGTTGACTTTGATTGGCGGTACGGCTATTGAAGACAAGCTTCAGGAAGGCGTGCCTGATACGATTGGCGTGCTTGCTGAAGCAGGTATCAAGATCTGGGTGCTCACAGGCGACAAGGTTGAAACAGCCATTAATATCGGGTTTGCTTGTAACTTACTCACGAACGACATGCTTCTTATCAATGTCAGCGCTAGAAGCGAGCAAGAGACCATGGACCAGCTTCGCCAATCGATCGAACAAGTGCAGGAGAAATCCAAGACTCAAAAGTGTGCTCTCGTCATTGATGGTGAGTCTCTCAAATATGCTTTGGAACCACAATGTAAGCAAGAACTCTTGGCGTTGGGTACACAATGTCGTGCTGTGATTTGCTGTCGTGTCAGTCCTATGCAAAAAGCCAAAGTCGTGAACCTTGTGAAAAAGGGTCTTAAAGTCATGACACTGGCTATTGGTGATGGTGCCAACGATGTTTCAATGATTCAAGAAGCCAATGTCGGTATTGGTATCTCTGGAGAAGAAGGCCGTCAAGCCGTTATGGCGTCGGATTACGCTATTGCTCAGTTTAAATATCTCAGTAAACTCCTTCTCGTTCATGGAAGATGGTCATATTTGCGTACGTCTGAAATGATTCTCACCTTCTTCTACAAGAATATTATGTGGACTTTTGTCTTGTTTTGGTACCAGTTGATTTGCGGGTAAAGATTCAAAAAAAAAAAAAAAAAAAGACATGTGCATGTATAGAGAGACTTATTCTTGTTCAATATAGGTTCTCAGGTACAATGATGTTTGATTACTCTTACATTACGTTATACAATTTGGTTTTCACTTCTCTGCCATGTATCTTTGCAGGCGTATTTGACCAAGATTTGAAGGCAGAATATTCATTCAAATTCCCACAGCTTTATTTGATGGGTATCAGAAATGATAAGTTTACAAGAAATCGATTTATTTTAACAGTCTTTGATGCCATTTATCAATCCGCAATTTGCTTTGGGGTACCCTATTTGGTGTTTGTTGGTCCCAAAATTAGTAATGACGGCTATGATTTGGAGGGGGTGATTGAGCTTGGTACATTTATTGCAGGTATTGCCGTGGTGGTTGCCAATGTCCTTGTAGGGTTTACAATCTTCAGTTGGACCTGGATTATGTGTTTATGTATTTTCCTCTCATGTGCCACCTTCTTTATTTGGACGGGTATCTATGCAGAAATCATGACGTTTACTTTCTACGGTGAATCCATTCTGTTTAGACAAGGTACTTTTTGGCTCTGTCTCTTGTTGACATTTGCTATCTGTTTGTTACCTCGTTTTGCAGCGAAATACTATTTACAAATGTACCATCCTTTTGATAACGATATCATAAGAGAGGTAGTTTTATGTAACACTTTGCCGCACAAGTTCATGAACAGGGAACATACTATTGAAGACGAAGAAGAAACGCCCATCACTCGCATACGATCTGAGCAAACTATACCCCAGGAAGAGAGTTTCACGCTTAAGAAAAAGAAGAAGAAGGGCTTGTTTGGACTTAACCGTAAATTAAGCTCCAAGTCTATGAGAAGTGAAATCATGAACATGAAAACCGGTAAGCGTATGTCGTTCACAGGTTTTGCTTACTCTTCAGATGATGCCAACGTGTTTGAAGATTACCGTCAATCCATTTATCGTGTCGATACCAATACCTCACATCGTCATTTGTCTAAACTTTCTACTGTGAGTTTACCTGGACCTGCTGAAAATACAACACAAGATTGGATGCCCTTAGATGGTTTTCAATTACGACAATACGACACAGAGCCTTCTTTATTATCTGGCAATAAGAAGGGTATGGGTAGCATTGGAAAGAAAATGATACAAGCTGTCAAAAATCGTATGACTCCCTCTAATTCGGATGTCATGTTAGTACCAATTACTCCTACTACACCGAGTGGACAGCAGTCTTATTTAGTACACGATCATAACCAAAGTAGTCATTATGACCCTTTAACACCCTCATATCAACAACAACAACAATCTCATAATCCATACGCTTCCTTTGATTCATCCTCTTCCTCACCGAAACATTATTAAAAAGCATTCCATAATTAAACTGTATTTTACATAAACTAATCCAAAGGCTTATATTTATTTTATGCAAAGACATTTCTATCACTAATTTCAGTTTCTCGGCTTTCTTCAGCCATTTTGATTCTTTGTTCTCGTTCAACAGCACTTCTTTGTCTTGCGGTAACCTTGTCAAGTTTCTCTTTACGCATAGCAGCACGTACGAAATTAGGATGAACGAATTCAGGGTTTTCAAACACAGTTGGTCCACCAAATGAGCCTTCGAAAATACGAATGGGTGTGAGACAGAAACGAGGACCGATTTCAATCAAGGAAATATCTCCTTTCTCTACAGCAGCATCGAACCCAGGTGTATTTTGAGCGTTCTTTTCCACAATTTGATAATTTCTAAACCAAACTTTGTTGTCCACAATGGAGAATGATAAGACGTGATCAATAAAAGGTTTTGAGCGTCTAGAACCCTTGGGCACATTGAACACTTGACCGAGTAATTCTTTCAAAAGCCCCCAATGAGGTGCAGAATCAAATGTCTTGTCAAATGACAAAATGTGTCTTGATCCTTTTAAACAATTACCCGTCATCTTTAACTCGTCCATTGTATGCAAGTTTTGAAGGTGGAATTTAACAGAAGGGCCGTTAGGTGTCTTGGCCATCCAAACATATAAATCTTGCTTCTTACGCACTTCGAAAAACACAGCATTGTTACAGTTGTTGAGATCAGCCAACTCGTTTAAAATATAAAGGTTGTTTTTCGTATCGAGTTTAGCATCTTTTTTTGAGTGAGGTAACATGGCTTCAAGGTCAGAAAGTAAATGACTATAACTAAAGTACATACAAGCCTACATCAGTACCTGGATCTTATTTGACACTCGTCTTTTATATTTTATTTACCGGTAAGTGGCACCACGAGAAGACAACATCATGAGTCTTTGTTTGTTAAGTCTCTTATCCTTACTCTTTTTGTCACTGGATTTAGTCTTGACTAATTCTGCTGCCTTGTATAGAGTGGACATTGTTGTTATTATTTGATTAAAAAGGTGGTCTGGCCTAACAAGAAAAAAAAATCTGCCAAAAAGTAAAAAGAAAGCACAAAAAATTAAAACAAGCCACAACTGGAAACACAGTCCTTTTATGGGTAGACTTCTTGGAAATGCATTCAAAATATGGCATTACTGTTTATATATACGCTTTAATAACTCTATCTGCTTTCATTTGTGTAAACAAATAACTTTATTGTAAAGTGTTTCAAGGCTTATAGAAAAGAAAAAAGTAATTCCTCTTCATGCAAACAACTTTAGCTTTGCTGCTCCGTTGTATCTAGTTGCTTTGCTACCATGACCAAATTAATAGCAACAGTGGTACTTTACCTTTATTCAACTGCTCCAATAGCACAGTAGTTGTCGTTGTACTTGCTTTAGGTAAGCTAAGGAATACATCGGTATAGATACACAGCATCAAAGGGGTGCTAGTAGATAATTGTGCTAGAGATATTTCACTCTTGAAAGAAGGTATTGCTTGCCGTCTCCTTCACAATGTTACCTAGACAACCCGTATCATTCATTCTTGCATCACGTGAACAAAGCCATTCATGTAGTACAGCTGGTTCCCAAAAAAAAGGGGAAGGCAACACGAGCTGTAGATTATATAGTAAATATAAAATTTATTAAAAAGAAATGGGGATCAAGGAGATACAGTCCAATAAGTTAGATAGATATAATATGAGGATGGTGATGATTTATATGTATGTATATACATATATATTATTAAGTAGTGGTAGTAATAGTTAAAGCAAAGGGTTTGTTGATTTGCATTATTTAACCTATATATGTGTTATATATTTAGTATGACTATATTATCAAAGACTGATGAACTTACAAGCACAATTGTTTGAGTTATTGCTGTTGTTCTCTAAATTAACACCTCCGTTGTTTAATCTATTTTGTCTACTGGTGCGAGAGTTTGTATCAGCTAATTGATCCAAAGGCATACGTTTAGCAATGGCAAGGAATAGTTCATTCACATTGTCAGCTGTCTTTGCTGAAGTTTCAAAAAACAGTAACCCAGCTTCATCGGCATATTCTTGAGCAGTCTTTGTTTCAATAGCTCTTCTATTAGCTGCCAAATCCAATTTATTACCAGCCAAAGCAATCACAATATTAGGATCAGCTTGTCGTTGTAATTCGCTTACCCAAGCTTTAGCTTTATCCAAAGAAGACTAAATATGTCTTTGTCAATAATTGTATTGGAAATAAATAAATAAAAGAGACTTACAGCTTGAGTAATATCATAGACAACTACAGCACAGTTAGCATTTCGGTAATACATTGGAGCTAAACTCTTGTATCTTTCTTGTCCTGCTGTGTCCCTAAAAAAAAAAAAAAGTATGATGTCAACATTTTATATGTAATTTTTTTTTGGGGGGAAATATTATCACATTATCAGTAACATACCATATTTCGAATTTTACTGTTGTATCGTCATCTAACGAGATAGTTTGTGCCAAAAAAGCAGCTATATCATAATATGAACACTTTGCTACTAAAAGCTTACATTATGCTATCTTACCACCAATAGTGCTTTCTCTATACTCGTCAAAGTGATCTTTCACGAAACGCATTACTAAACTATATACATATCAATTTAAGCATGTAATTCATCAACATCACTTTTTATATTACCTTGACTTTCCAACAGCAGATTCACCTACAAAAAGAAGCAATTAAACAATTGACCTTATTGGTTTTCTCTTAATTACCTAAAAGTACAAGTTTGAATTGGTATGTTTTTCCTTGTTGTGTAGTCATTGTATATAAGTTAATTATGAAAAAGAAGAAGACTCTCTCAGCTCATAATTTTTTATATATATTTAAACGAGGGGAATGAAATTACTTGGCTCTGTCCAATGATTAAAGTACTTTTTTAGCCAACTAACCAATCAGAAGCTAATCCTTGATACTCCATTTATACCACAATGCAAAATTTAACCGTAAACATGTGACACAGAGAAGAGAAAAGGCTCAATGTTTGTTATCAGGCTCTTAATTGTATATTTCTGATTTCACAACGTTATCGCTTTTTATTTAAAATACAAGAAAAGAGACCGTTATTTCAAGATAGTCAATGTTATATGTTCTTGTAAGCCACGTCATCTATGTGTAGTAGTATCATCAATATACATGGGCAAAATTTAGGTTTTATTTATGCTATTGTTATGTTATTTAAATGGAAATTTTCTTGTTCAACTGTAACGACTGCCTCAATCGTCTCCTACTCTCTTCCCAATCTTGATCAATCTCTTCATCAACTTCGTCAAGCGTTGAACCTAGTATTTGATTTACATGATAAGCTAATGAAATAGCATGGTGTTGACTCTTTTGATTTTCCTTTTGGTGTTCATCGTAAGCAGAATAAGGCACACATATCATCTCCCAACTGCTGTTATCAACTTGGTCGTCAGCAGGGTTGGGTGAGGCAGGCATATTTTCTGATAAATTGTCTGAAGATGAAGATGCTGTGGAATACTTATCATCTTCCAAGATAGGCTCATTACTTTTAAATAAAGAAAAGGTCGACATTCTTTTACTCGAGTTTGTTGATTTAATACTGCTGCTGTTGAGTACCGGAGTGCTCGCATTGTTACTGGCACTAAACGTGTCTTTAAGAGATGTGACGACGGGTGATGGAGAGCGAAATATGAAAGATAACCTCTGTCGCACTCGAGATGGTGAACGAGATGAGGTCTTCATCATATCTAAATGTTCTGTGTCAATTTGAAGAGCAGGTTTAGTATCAGCATTGTAGCTTGAATATCTTCTAAATGGTGATAAGCTGTGACGTTTTGGTATGGACATGATAAATATTGAGAAAGAAAAGGAAGCAATTGCCTAGTAAGCGATTTTACTCTATTTTAACAATCTAAGCCTGATTTGTTTCTGCCTATAATTCTAAGCCTTGATGCACTGATTTTTTTTTATATCAATCGACGTCATTAGGGCGTGTACTTTCCTAAAAAAAAAAGCCAGTAGAAGGGATTTCCCTTTTTATTTAACTGTGCCGTGATTTTTTTTTTTACAAAAGAACTCTTCATATGCATGTAAATGAAGCGATAAAGTGCTAAAAAAAAGTTTATGTTTTTGCCAATATGCTCAATGAGTGTAATGACGTTAAAAAAAAAAAACATTATCCTTTTTAGTTAAGTTTAACCACAAACGAAGCACTTTTACACAAAGCTGTCCCACTGACGAAATCGATAAACTCTCATTTTTGTAGCATATTATACATACAAACATTGTTCCTGTGATTCGCCTATAATTAGCGTACTGGGATTATACTACTAGGTTACAAAGTAGTAAGAATGATTGCTTTCAATTGCTGTATAATACACTAGAAAATGTGTAGTTCTTCGTCATTGGACAAAAAACCAGCGCGTTAGAGACTCGCGCAGGAAAAAAGAAAAAGAATGAAAGTCATAATATACGTTGGCGAACAACCCTAGACCCTTTTCAATGTGATGGCGACACAAAAGCTGGAAAAAAAAAAGTTAAAAATGACAGTAACGAGCAACAATAAGAAAGTCAGTTAATTATAAATAGAACCCCTATTTCTGGCGTTCTGTTCCATAGCTACCAGCTGTCATGACTTTAGATTTATACTATTTTTATTTTATTTACAAATTGTTGATATACATAGGCGGTGGAACATCTTCCGTATATAGGGGCAACTGCTCTTGATACTGCTGGCGAGGTACTTTAATAAACTTTGGTTTTGTTAATAAAGTTGTATCGTTCACTACTTCAGGATCTCGATAATGCAGCAAATTATGGGGCAATTGTGGTGCAATTATTGTACCAAAATGCAGCGGTATGGAAAACAATAGCTTACTCTTGGACCATATAATATTTTGTTTGATGCGTGCAGAGACTTGCAACTGGTATTCAATCTGTACATAGCGAGACAGTGTATCTGTTACCGTCATCCCAAGTACACTAAAGTTCTTGGACAGAATTTCGTCTTGCTTTTTGGCCTTTTCAATGGGGATAGGAAGCGCGATGTTATACACGCTGCTTCCATTGCTGTTATCACTACTGCGTTTAAATTTATTTTGCTCCATGTAGCTCATCACCATGGAATCTGATTGTTGGTAGGAGCCATACTCGATGCGAACTTTTCGTTTCAGATATATTTGGACTTGGCTGATGGTACTTTGATCTCCTTGAATATGCAGTTGAATAGGCATGCTGTCAGTGTCTAAAATGTTATATTCGCGTCCTTTCTGCAAACATAATCTCAATGTATGTGATTCCATTACTCTTTGCTGCTGGTATATGTCAGGGTATTTACTATGAAGCGTAGACAAAATATAGGGCTCATAGCGTATCGAAAATGGTATTGTTTGAAATGGTCGGATACCAGGTCTTTCCAAGGACGCCATCATCTCAAACTCGCATGCGGCGAGATGGTGCCTGAAAGTGGGTGGGTAATTCACCATTGGGATTTCACACATAAAAGGAAACTGGTGATCACCAGGCTCAAGAACAGGCCATTTGTCATCTTCGCTATCTTCTTGTTGGTGGTTGTGTATCCCCCATAATGTGGTTCTCACGGCAAAAAACTGGTCCCCCTTTTTCTTTCTAGTATGGCTATTCATGTTTGTTAATTTCCCCATACTGTGATCATAGATAACTTCTAATGATATAGGACGGCTTATTAGTAAGTCAAAAAAAAAAAAAAAAAGGAACATTGTTCTAATTGTGTATACCTGCGCCTTTAAAGACGAGCTTTAAATGGTGCGCTGCTAAAGCTGTATCCACTTTTACTCTGACTATTCCTTCTATTGTTGATCCAGGATAGCATGTTGTTTTCTGAGAATCACCGTCAATACATTTGAGAGCAATTGAAAAATGCACAGGTGGTTTTCTGTATTTTCTAAGAGACCTATCTACAAACTGATACTCCTCTTCTATTGGAGCTTGTTGTTGCGTTAATATTGGATTATCATCGCTAGGTATATCATCGAAAAAATAGTAATCGTCCCAACTTCTATCTTCCATAATTCAATAAAAAAATTAAAAAAATAAAACGAAAGAAAGGAAAAAAAAAAAAAAAAGATATTAGTTTAATATGTGCGGGGACAAATAAAATAGAAGCGCTTCACAATGACTCAGTCATGTCAAAAAAACAAAAGCACTAGTGCATCGTCGGTTTTTTGGGAACACAACTTTACTTCCGGATCTTTTTCAAATAGTTTTTCCGGCCATCTCTCTTGTCTGGGAGATAAAAGGAGATTCATTTTCAGATGAACATCCTTATAAATATATACGCTTCTTAAAGCACAGAAGCAGTCAGTCATATCTTCGTCAATAGAGATAAAGCGCGTATATATTTTTGTTTATAACACATGTGTTTTGTTAAATTCATTGTTCTATTTCTCTGAGCGTCCAACTCAACAGTAAAGACTGACAAGTTTTGTTGCAACATGGTGTTTGACTTCTCTTACAATATGGCCTCATAGCTTATTTACTTTTTCATCATTTAGACTAGAAAACACACTTCTTGCAGAAAATTGCTTGCGCTATTTGAACCAGTGAGGATAATTCTTCTTGATAATGACAGCTGCCAGTTAAGACTGGTAAATTGCCGGATACTATAAAAGCCAGTAATAGACCTTTTGCTAAAGTATAAGCAGATAGAAATTGCATGCCAACATAATAAAGCAAGTATCTGTATTTTGTCGTTATATTTCTCATACAGAAAGGGATTGTAAAAAGTTTAGGCTCTGATACATTTATTTAGAACGTTAAAGTGCACTTCCATCCTCTCTCTAGCTATACTTAGCGCTGCCCTGAATTATAAAAGTTTTGAAGGATCTGTAATATTATTCTAAAAGCAAGACTATCGGTCATTTTACACATACTTTATTATATAGATTATACAGAGGAAACATCATAGGAGGGCGTTACTTTAAATGGATGAGGTATAAGAGCGCTAGAAATATCGTCGCCCCACCAAGCGTCTGTACATTGTCTATACCATTCAATTGTTTTCAACAAACCTTCATCGAATTCAACTTTTGGTGACCAGCCAAGTTTTTCAAGCTTCGAGCAATCAATAGCATAACGTTTATCGTTAAAAGGTCTATCGCGTACAAATTCTATATGGTCCATAATCTCCTCTTCCTTGTAACCAAACAACAAAATCAAACGTCTCGCCATTTCCAGGTTGCTAATTTCAGAAGGCGACCCAATATTGTATGTCTCGCCAACAAAGCCTTTATGAAATATGATATCGATTGCATTCGCTACATCGGCGGCATAAAGGTATTTCCTCGAGTTTAATCCGTCGCCATGAATATAACATTTCTTCTTTTTAATAAGACTGCACACAAATTTAGAAGTGATCTTTTCTGGGAATTGGTAGGGACCGTATACGTTATTTGATCTGGTAATCATAATAGGTAGTCCAAATGACTTGTAATAGGCTTTCACCAAACATTCTGCAGCTGCCTTGGTTGCTGAATAAGGATTCGTAGGTTGAAGTATTGAGTCTTCACGACAGTCGGGCTATACATAAAAGTAAATTCTCATATTTTCAAAGAGTATTATCGTTGTTGTCTTTACACCATTGATCACTTCTCCATAAACTTCATCTGTACTGACATGAACGAATCGAGAGATTTTATTCATTTTCGCCGCTTCTAATAAAACATGTGTTCCCATTACGTTGTTCCTATAACTTGCAAGTCAGTTTAAATGGGCATTTCAGAATAAAAAAGAAAAGAGAATAGTTACTTTGTAAATTCAAAAGAGTCGCCAAAGGAATTGTCAACATGAGTTTGAGCAGCCAAGTGAAAGATGACATCAATCTGCTTTTCTTTTAAGAAAAAGGAAATAAAGTCTGCTGAGGTAATGTCACCCTAGATATCTTGTTAGAGTGTTGATGATGATGAAAAGATGAATGGCTTACTCTAACAAAAGTGTAATTTGGGAATTCCTTGACACATTTCAAGTTATGTAGAGAACCACAATAATCGAGTTTGTCAACCACATAAATATGATATTCAGGGTATAATACAACTAGTTTCCTAACCAAAAAAGAACCACTAAACAATATACTTGGTTAAATCTTAAAAACAGGAAATATGTTTATTACTAACATGAAGCCAGCGCCACCGGTAACCATAATATTTTTTACACCTTTCAAGTCATCAGCTAGTTCAGGAACTCTTTCGCCAATATCAGTAAGATCAAATTTAGATATTGTCTTTACAAGCTCTTCATGTCTCTTTAATAGCTCTGATTCTAGCATGTTTTTAGAAGGTGACATTGCCTTATTATATTATAGCTTAACAAACAAATACAAAAAAAAAAAAAAAAATCTAAAAAAAGGGCTTTTTAATTTATATGACTTCAGGTCTTGCTTATGTAATCTTGGTAGAAAAAAAGTGACTTACCTTAACCTTATTTGGACACTTGTCAAACGGAGACATTTGTAAATCAAGACCACTCATCGTCGACCAAGTTATTCTAGGTTATAAAAAGAAAATACAGGCACAATGTTTCCTACTCTTGTTTACGTGTTCAAATTAGAATTAAAGCAAACAAGATGTAACTTTCTTCAAATACAAATAATAGATGGGCATTCCTTGTTCATAGTAGATATATTGCCGCCGTTTTTTTTTTCGGTTCCGAATGACACTGCTTATATAATCAGTTTTGAGATCATCATATCATGCCATCTATATCCTACGTGCTTTGATAATACTGTTGTCGTTGGCCGATATTTCTAACTAATTACAGCTATAGAATAAGTCAGCACATTCATACACTGCTAGCGAACAATGATTGATGGCAGAATTAAACCCATCAATATGTTTATACAATATTGGCACCTATGATAAGACTGCGAGTCTCCCTTACATATATTTGCGGTAGTTACAAAACCAATTTTAATTTCAGTGATAAGCGTTCAATCTGTCGCCACATATGTATATATATATACATACATATATATTAGTAACCACCAAGTATCCTACTTTTATCCCAAGAAAAGCAATTGAAAAGAGAAGTATGAAATTTTTATTACATATTGAAAAAGGGAAAAAGTTAAAGGCTGTTTGTTTCTTGAAAGGTCTAGTGCTATTCTTTCTCTCCCAGATAAGCATTTTTATTAGATAATATAAGTGGCTCCACCGCTCTATACATTAAAAAAAATACAAGTTAGTAATGTCTATTGAGAAAGAGAGAAACTATTTTCTTTTACTTCAATGGCTTCCATTTCAATTTCGGTGATGGGGGCGCGACGGTATTTGCTAGCTAATTGTCCAAATTCGATAGCTCCAGCACTACTGGCTTGAGGTTGAGCTTTTGAAGCAGTAGTAGGAGTAGCAGGATTAGCTGTAGCAACATGTTTCTCGAGATTAGCTGGTGTTAATGGGTGAGGTCCGCTGGCATGAGGGGCGTCTAAAACAAGCCAATTTTAATCGTTCGTCCTATATGTATATTTATAAGATTTACCTTTCCAGAGTTGAGATCTAGGACCGAGGAAACGAATTAAGGGTTTATGGGCAGCACGTAATGTGATTGAGGGTTGCATAATTTATAATGGAGGGAAAAAAAAAAAAAAAAAAAAGGAAGACTTGCCTTAAAATTTTATTTATTTTTACAGCAAGGGAACCGTTTTCAGGCAGAATAAATACCCCAGATTTTTCTACACATTTGCGTGCGAACATGATGTGCAACCTGCAAAAAAAAAAGTGAAAAAATTTCAAGTCAGTTTTCTTTGCGTCACTCACAAAATGTTTAGTAAAAAGCAGTAGAGAAGTAAATAAAATGACCTTTTTCGATTTAGTTCAACTGAGATAACTTCGAAATGAAAAGGGAAAGACGCTAAGAAAGTGAACGACAACAGCAGTGAACTTACAAGACTATACTACTCTTATCAGCCAAGCCTATCGGTAAGCCTTTGTTGATTTGCCTCATTGTTGATAAAGATCATAATACATATGCAGCTACCAACCAAGTTAGTCATAATAGACTAACGTTAAATAGCTAACGATAATACTTATTCTTTGTTGCTATAAACACTATATTTTTTGTGTGTAATATATAGAAATTTTATGGCACATAGTACTAGCAAATTATTTTTCTCTCCAATATAAACACTCTTTTATACTATATGATAATTTAGCTAAATGGTCTACAAGACAATGTCTAAGGTAGTAATGAAAAAGAACAGCTATCAGTGATTAATTTGGTTATTAGTCCTTCAATCACTCTTTTCAATATGACCAAGATTTAAAAAGTACTGATGTATGTAACTTAAATGCACTCGAAGATATTGATTTCGATATAGACAATTATTCAAATGAAAGCAGATACCAACAACAAGAATTTACTACTAACAGGGACACTGTCTCAAACAACATTAAAGTATAGCTCAACCACATTATGCAATTATTGTTTTAACCAAGGATTTCATAAATAGCTTACTTCATCAGTATCTACACCATCATACCATCAGCCAAATACCAATACTATTGATTCCGTAGAAAGAATGCAGTTCCTTCGTGATATGGAACACGCAAGAGAGGAACTAGCTGAATTTCGTAGGAACATGTCTGGTTTATTAAAACAAATGGACAACATATCAACTGATTTGGTAAATTAATGAAAGCTAGATAATAATTGAAACTAATGCATGCTCTATAATAGAACAAGTCGAACGATCGAGTTTGTAAGATTTGCCTATAATAGGATTGATGTTATGACTGACTAAAACTTTTTATTTGCAGCTGAAATTGAGCAACATTTGACTGCTACAGAAGAAGTGAATGTAAATCTTCAAGTATTATTAGAAAAGGCTGTTAAAACTCAAAAGGAATCCGACGTTTTTGCAACTCAAACAATTAGAAATATGTACTCGGACTTGGCTTCGGTAATACCATTTTGCATTTATTTTGTTTATCGAAGCTAAAAATAAGCACAAGTAATTAGATTGTATACGAAAATTCTCAATTACATGGACGAATTGTATCGATAGAAAGTCAACAGAAAGAACAAAAGGGGAATGTGAGTGAAATCATTAAACGTATGTATGAATATACAGAAATGCTTGAGCAGGCTCAAGGTACCATTCATATGTTGCAGGAGCCAAGATTTATTAAGATGTCGTCATCTACACCAACATCGAGAAGAACAAGCGTCAGTAGTGGAGAAGATAGCCCAATGATAAAACCTGTTATTAAACCACAACAGGGCTTAAAAATGTTATTAAACAATTCGTCTGGAAGTCATTTGGGTTTAAGCTCTATTGCACCAAAACCAATATAAGATAAATAAATTGATTATGTAATAATATGCTTGTTTTTAAAGGGAGCCAAAAATCAACCGTAAAATTCTTACGTAATATTTTTGGTCAGAATTGTCAAACTACAAAAAAGCTCCAAATTGAAACTTACTTTATATGTAGAGTCTCTCTTTTTATTCTGCTAAAATTGAGAAGCTCTTAAAAAATGCAAACAAAAATGCTTATCAACAAGATTCGGTCAATTTTATTGGCTGTTCGGATATTAGTAAACAAATTGAATAATGTGTTTATTAAGCGATTTCTAATCGATCGCTTGCATACACACGTCACGTCCTTTATGTACCTGAATTTAACATTCTCTAGACATTCCAGAACCGCATTTTTGCGTTTTACCTTTTTCTCTTTTTACTGACGACACAATAAAGAAAAAGCTTAACTTTATTGTGACTTCTTTTATAGGTGTCAACCTCCAACTTATATAAAAGCCCGCTCTTTTAACTCCTTTTCTTCTTCTTTTCTCTTCTTTAAATACAAAAAAAATCTATAATGGTTCAAAACGTTGATCAAAGAGTTGTTGACACTATTCGTGTTCTTGCTGCTGATGTTGTCAAGGGTGCCAATTCTGGTCATCCTGGTAAGAATATAAAGAAAAACATACACACAAATAAGAAAAAAAACTAATCCGAACAATTAAGGTGCTCCTATGGGTTGTGCTCCTATGGCTCACACCTTGTTTGGTAAGTTCATGACTTTCAACCCCAAGAACCCCAAGTTCGTCAACCGCGATCGTTTCGTTCTTTCTAATGGTCACGGTTGTGCTCTTCAATACATCATGCTTCATATTGCTGGTTATGATGTCTCCTTGGAAGACTTGAAGCAATTCCGTCAACTTGATTCAAAGTAAGTAGACTACTACGCGTTCAAAAATATAAGACACAAAAAAAAAAAAAAAAAAAAAAAAAAAAAGATCTTGGCGGAGATCAGATAGGCCACATAAAAATAGAGTTTTTAAGAGTCATTTTATGTCCTTCATATTATTGTATCTCGGCGGGAAAATTTCGTGATAAACTAATAAAATACATATAAAAAAATAGGACTCCTGGTCACCCTGAAGTCAATGACACTCCCGGTATTGAAGTCACTACTGGTCCTTTAGGTCAAGGTATAAAAAACAAACTGATTCGGAAAAGCAACAAACAATGATTAATTTGTTTCGTAAAGGTATTTCTAACGCTGTTGGTTTGGCTGCTGCTGAAGCTCACTTTGCTGCCACCTACAACCGCCCCGGTTATGATCTTTTCAACAACCACACTTATGTCATTCTTGGTGATGGTTGTCTTCAAGAAGGTGTTTCTGCTGAAGCTATCTCTCTTGCTGGGTAAGTTTTGTGAGACCTGAACTAATCAACCCCAAAAAAAAAAAAAAAAAACTAAACACGCTTTCTAAAACATAGTCACTGGAAGCTTGGTAAATTGATCGCCCTTTATGACGACAACAAGATCACCATTGATGGTTCTACTGAAGTCTCATTCACTGAAGATGTTCTTAAACGTTTTGAATCCTATGGTTGGCATACCCTCACCGTTGATAACGGTGATAGCGACTTTACTGCCCTTGAAAAGGCTGTTGAAGCTGCCAAGGCTGTCACTGATAAGCCTACTCTTATTAAAGTCAAAACCACAATCGGTAAGTTACTGGTTTTCCAAACGGGGAATATTGTTGTATTTATTCCCGACGTGTGTAGGTTATGGTTCTTTGAACCAAGGTGAAGAAAAGGTTCACGGTGCTCCTCTCTCTGGTAAGATAGATACACAGTAGAGATATTTTCCCTTAATTAAATACAATCAACATAGATGATGATATCAAGCAAGTTAAGCAAAAGTTCGGTTTCAACCCTGAAGAAAAATATGTTGTTCCCCAAGAGGTAAAGTCTCTTTTTTAAGGTTTTTGGGGGGGACATTTTGATTAATTTTTTTTTTTTAAGGTTTATGACTTTTATCAAGCTCGTGCCGAAGAAGCTGCTAAGACTGAAGAAGCTTGGAACGCCCTTTTCGCTAAATACAAGTCTGAATTCCCTGAACAAGGTGCTGAAATCGAACGTCGTTTCGCTGGTAAGTTGCCTGAAGGTTGGGAAAAGGCTCTTCCCCGTTTCACCCCTGCCGATGCTGCCGTTGCCACTCGTAAGTTGTCCGAAGGTGTTTTGACCGCTATCTCCGATGTCGTCCCTGAATTGTTGGGTGGTTCTGCTGATTTAACTGGTTCCAACCTTACCCGTTGGAAGAAGGCTGTTGATTTCCAACACGTAAGTTTACACACTCTCAGGCACAAAAATAGTGTACTAAAAACAATATATAGCCCTCTACTAACCTTGGTGATTACTCTGGTCGCTACTTCCGTTATGGTGTTCGTGAACACGGTATGTTTGCTATCATGAACGGTTTGGCTGCTTATGGTGGTAACATCCCTTACGGTGGTACTTTCTTGAACTTCCTTACGTAAGTAATTGTGTGTGACTTTTAATGTCTTACCTAATACGTTGTTATTTTTAGATATGGTTGGGGTGCTGCTCGTCTTTCAGCTTTGTCCCATCTTCGCGTTATCTATGTCATGACCCACGACTCCATTGGTCTTGGTGAAGATGGACCTACCCATCAACCTATTGAAACCTTAGTGTTGACCCGTGCCACCCCTAACATGCTCACTTTCCGTCCTGCCGATGGTAACGAAGTCTCTGGTACCTACTTGGTTGCTATTGAAAACCAACACCGCCCTAGTGTCATTGCCCTCTCTCGTCAAAACTTACCTCAACTCGAAGGTTCTTCTATCGAAATTGTCCGTCGTGGTGGTTATGTTCTCCAAGATGCTGAAAACGCCCAATTGATTTTGGTCGCTACCGGTTCTGAAGTTTCTTTGGCTGTTGATGCCGCCAAGGAACTTGCCGCTCAAGGTGTTCCTACTCGTGTTGTCTCCATGCCTTGTACCGAACTCTATGATGAACAACCCGAAGAATACAAGAAGTCTGTTCTTTCCCCCGGTATCCCCATTGTTGCCATTGAAGCCCTTGGTGTCACTGGTTGGGAACGTTACTCTCACGCTCAAGTCGCTATGACTACCTTCGGTGCCTCCGCTCCTATTAAGGATTTATACAAGAAGTTCAATATCACCGTTGAAGCTACCGTTGCTAAGGGTAAGAAGGTCGTTGAATACTACCAAAAGGCTGGTTATGTCCCTGAAGTTGGTCTTCAATTCTAAATGGATTCATTTTTTTTAAAAGAAGTGATTGTACAGAAGGACTTTCTCTTTTTTTGTTAACAAATTTTTGTTTTTTTTTATCATAATTCGTATACATATCTCAATAAACGCTGCTTATTTTTTCATCGAGTAGAGAAAAATAACAATGTTTGCTTGTCTAAAACATGAAGTTTTAAAGTGCTAGTATATACAAGTCTGATATCTAAAATAGAGTGGTCAACTAAGTTTTGAAATAACGGTTCTTACTCGGTTACTTTATTGTTTGAGTACTATACAAGTTTTTTCATTCATCTTTTACCACTAGGCATAATAAACGACCCCTTGGATGTTTGTGGTTCATTCATGTTGAATTATATAGTTATTGTGTTCTTGTTAGTTGAGATTGTACTTTGAAGTAAGGGGCTTAATGTACTTTTCATGGTAAGCAGGGACATCTACGCTTCCTTGAGCTTGTAAAACAGTCTCAAAATATGCTATTATACCCAGAATATTTATCAACGTTGCCTTTCAAACATTTCATTTGTCTATATTACCTTTATAGATGTTACCATCATACTTGGCTATAGGTGCTTTCAGGATAAAATCAGGCAATCCAAATGCATCTGTTAGACCAATTATGTCATATCTCATTTCTTTACAAAGCTGTATATATACGATGTTAGCCTGTTATCTCACAACACAAAGTATTATTGTAGTTTAATTATTGATATTTTACCTTCAAAAACTCTTCCTTGATATCTTTTATGTGTTGAGGATCTAAATATCCTTCAAGGAAACCTTCGTCGCCATACTTCTGTAGGGTGTATAGTCCCCAAATTGCAGTCATTTTTTTCAAAATACCAAATGTCGCGCCCTGCTTGTGTGAAAGAGCGGCGCATTTGTCCATATTTGTAGAAAACAAAAACAAAGCGCAGTGGAGCTCTGCAATTCTAACAAATTCCAATAATAAATCATCACGTGGCACTCCTTCTTTCATACTTATTTGAATGCTATTCAGCTGTTACGAAAAGATAAGAAGGAGGTGAGCAACACGCACGACAACTGATGTATTTTTTCTTACTTACTTTTTTTACCAAAATGGTTTGAATAGCTTCTTCCATCAACTCTAGATTGTTGACACATTCGTTCATATTATCGACTTGCCATTTTTTCTTTGCTAGTAGCTCTTTAGCTCTCTTTAAATAATCTGTAGAGCTCTTATACTGAAGTACAGGATAGTGTTTCTTCTTGTTGATGATTAACCCTAACAAATGATATGCTGCTTGCTGTAACAAAACCACATTATCGCCACCTCCTGTCGTCATCACGCTCAAATCGTTCATCAGGCTTCCCAATGCATTGTAGGTTGAGTATGCATGCCCTCCACAAGCACGACGACACATCTCCAAGATTTCCATACAATAAAATCCTGACATTCCCTTCAGTGCTGCAGAAATACAATGCATATCGCTCATATGATCCACGTATTTCTTTGGATCCATCTTGTTATCGTCGTCCATCACCATCAAAAGCTTCAATTGTTCGTCTAACACCTCTAGCGAATTCTGTACCATATACATGAACGCTGCAGCTGGTATAAGTTTGGTATAATGAGATTGATAGTCCATGATTTGTCTACCTCCTTGTCGTCTTACCACACCGTACCTTGAAGTGATAATCAATGCTTGTATAGCCAACGCGCATGTCATGGGTACAAGACCGATGCGTTCTGGGATTAGCGTGGCATACATGACCACGGGGTTGGCGGTTGTGTGAGAGACTTGGCCATTCTGGTCTACGCTGCACCATCGAGAGAGCATGTACGTGCGAGGGATGCGTACTTGATGGAACTGAATCCAACCATTATCTACGCCTTGATGGCCAACCTTGTGTCCTAGGTCGCCGACACCGACACCAGGTAATGGTTTGCCAGTAACAGTGTCACGTAAAGGCACAACAAACCAGTTGAGGCCAATGTGTGATCCTCGTGTATAGGTTTGTGCTATGACCGCAGCGTGCGTGGCAGTATGGCCTGCCATACCCATCCACCATTTAGTCGAAGTGATACTTGGGGAATGGATGATAAATTCGTCGTTAGTGGCGTCAAATGTGGCAGTCGTCTCTATTTCTTTCAGCGCAGAACCGTGTCCCAATTCCGTCTGTGGAGGATTAGACCTTTGATCTATAGAAAAATATAAAAGTTTACTATGGCGAAGCATCCAAAGATTTCACATGAGGCGATAGAGTCTAGCCATTTTTCGTTTTGTTGTTTGTTTCCGAGCATTTGTATAACGTTTCGGAACAATGTTTCATGAACGCCTGTTCTCATATTATAACTTGGAGAGTAGATAGAAAGAGCTAAATGGATGTCTTGAAGCAACTCTTTGTCTTGAATGTCGTGTGTGAGTTGAAGCATGCGGTATATTTGTCCCATAGTACTATATTAGGATATAAATGGTGCGTACATAAAAGCTTATTTTAAATTTACAATTCTCGCATTTGGTCCCTTGAAAATTCCAAAATGTTTTGAGGTTCTTGGACTACTAAAGCTGGATCTTTTGCAATGATATCGAAAGCTCGTTGCTAGTATTTTAGAAGTGAGAAAAATCCTCTTTTAGTTTTGTCGTCTTACCTTGCGTTTGAATTTTTCTTCGCTGCCTGCCCAAAGGTAAGAAAGTGCTTGAATATCAAACGAGGCTTTTGCTCTTTCTTCCGCCATATCTTTTGGCGCCTGCAATGACATAGTAGAAGGCGACAAATTTAGTTGCTTTTTAATTTGAGCAAGTCTTTCGGCAGCTCTTGTCATCGCACTTTTTTTTATTTTCAGTAACAAAGAAGAAAAAGGAATGGTGATATAAACTTACTTTTTTTTTTACTTTATTTTGTACACCATGCAAAAATTACACAAGAAAATGTGTAAGAGTAGAAAATGCTACTTGACAGATTGTATACAGAAATGTCAAATCCTGGCTATAAGGTGTCTATCATGAAACAAAGAATATATACTATGCCGTTAGCTGTTTTTGCTGTCAGGTTTAGATTTCAAATTAATTTTAGCTTTTTTCAAGAAAAGATGTAACATTGACGGACTTACACAGGGCCGTGCGTGTATATCTTCTCATTGGCAGCATTTTGTGAAGGATATTTCTTGACTATGTGCGCATTTTTTTGATGTAAAAAGAAGATGATTTTATTTATTATGTACAAGAGTATAATGAAGGTTATGTATATACAAAGGGGTTTTTACACCTCTTCCATGTCGCGTGCTGTGCTTGCTGATTTCTCATCTTGAACAACTTGCTTTGATTGATGCATTGCGTTTGTATTAACAGCAAGGAAGCCCATGACTACTAAAAGGGCGCCTAGGATATAGTTCAAATTGGGCACAAATCCTTTGAACAAGACATCGCCCATTAGAGCAAGAGGAATCGTCAGCGAGATACCCAAAGTGACAACAAGAGGAGATGTCATCAACATGGAGACAAGCCACAAATAATCCGAGACAAAAGTACCAATGAATGCATTGATAATAATTACAGCCCAAAGAGTTCCGTTCATAGGGATTTCAAATGTTTCAAGACCGGTATAGTTCAATATGGGTATTACTGGCCATAAGAATAAAAGGTTGAATGCTCCAACAAATCCAAAAAACAAGGGCATGTCAATTCTGTCTTCATCCCCAATTTTTAGCTTCAAGAGTGTAGTGTAGCAGCCATAAAAGAAAGCGCCCAATAGAGCAAGAATATCGCCAATGATGGGGGAGATTTGTTGCTCTACAGTTTCTTGAGAAAGCTCCTTGGTATCAGAATATGAAACAAAAGAGACACCAACTAAACTAATCAAGACAGCCATAATTTTGACGATATTCATTTTTTCCACTTTAAATAAAGCTCCAATACCCAAAGTAAATAAACCGGACATGGAAGATAAAATAGTGCTGCTCCCTACACTGGTATGAGCCAAACTAGCATTTGTGGTATAATTTGCAAGGAACCAGAGGATACAAAATTGAAGACTCAATTTGATCGTGTGAACTGTTGAAAGCTTTTCATTGGATGATGGCTTGATTTCATTTACAGCAACGTAATTGATTGGCTAATGATTGCAACAAAATGTCTGAGATGCTGATGATCAGAGATATTTTTTTAAATTTTACCTTGGTATTGTCTAATAAACTGTAGCGTTCTTCAGCAGTAGAGTATTGTTGGTATTTTGATTTAATTCTTTTAAATAATAAAGGTATAAGGTAGAATGAAAATGTTGCTGTGTTGATATAAGTGATTAAAAAAGGTTTGCTGTATTCCATTTCACCAAATAAACTCTATAATGTAAATAATATAAGTTTATGTTCTTAACAAGACAACAATAGTGAACCTACATTCATTGTAAAGGAAGATGAAACCCAAATAAAGATAACGCCTGCAAGAGCCATAATGCCGCCAAAATATCTGTTGTTTTGTTGTTGTTGTTTCATCATAATACAGCTACTGTCAATAACATTATTCAAAAAAAAAAAAAAAAAAAAAAAAATTAAAAAATACAAAAGGGTCCTTTAAATTAAAAAAAGTGACTATACAATGAAAACATCTATGCTGTCACCCATTGGAGGAAAATGATAACATTGACGAACACCCTCTATTTCTGATTGGACAAGGCGCCTATTATCCAATCAAATGACAGCTTATAAATTAATTTAGTTGAGATGTGAGCCATCAATTAAAAAATTTTTTGATGTAAAGAATTTTGTCTTCATTAAATGAAATTCAGCTCCTTGCGTTTTTTTTTTTTTTTTGAAAGACCTCTTTTCTTTACAATACATATACTATAGGTTGTGTATAGTAAACGTATGATAAGAGCACACGCAGCAACGTTATTATGTAATTGACAGAACAGTCCTTTTATTTCATGCTTAATAAATCAAAAAAGGTAGCACTCTGTCAGTGTATATAAGGGCTGCTTAGAAACTGTCAAAATGTATTTCACATTGCGTAGCTGCAAATAGTATTACATTTTGGGGCTATTTCAAGCTGCAATCATTCAATAAAACAAAATTACCGCCTGTTGGTCAAAAATAGGTTCCCCTTGTACGTTTTAGCTTGTACAAGTATCTAGTAAAGTAGTGTACTAGATGTCGATCTACAGCCAATCAGCACGTAGCAAGTTTTAAGTTCTTATTTTTAAATCTCCCCTTGTAAAAAAATCAAACTTGAAAATTTTTTTTTTATTTTCTTTCTTCTTTTTCACTTTCAAAACACGACTTATTTTTAAAGATGCCTTATACATTGCTCGCCATGGAAAATCCTTTATTGGATATCCAATGTAAGCCTACTCAAGAACTCATGGATAAATATAAGCTTAAGGCCAACGATGCTATCTTGGCTGATGCTTCTCATGCTCCTTTGTATAAGGAAATCGTTGATAACTATGAAGTTGCTTATGTTGCTGGTGGTGCTGCCCAAAACACCGCCCGTGGTGCTCAATTCTTCTTACCTCCCAACTCCACTGCTTATATGGGTTGTATTTCTGATGACGAGTTCGGTAAGACAATGACTGCCGCTGCCAAGGAAGATGGTTTGTATACCAACTATGAAATCTCCAAGGAAGCCGCTACTGGTTCTTGCGCTGTCTTGATCACTGGTAACAACCGGTAAGTTATTTTTTATTTTTACGCGTTGGAGAAAAAGCAGACTACGTTGATATGATGATTAAGTTTGGTTATGAGAGTTTATCTATTATACGCAACTTGGATATTCTCAATTCAGATGATAATAATTAATACTTGCCCTCTCTGATTCATATGCTTTTTTTTTTCCTTTTGTTGCGTTTATCTTCTTTTAGATAGACTGACTTATCCTTTTATTTTATTCTAGTTCTCTCGTTGCCAACTTGGCCGCTGCTGAAAAGTTCCAATCTTCTTTCCTTCAAAAGCCCGAAAACTGGAAGCTCGTTGAAGAAGCCAGCTACTACTATATGGGCAGTTTCTTCCTCACCCACGACGGTGGTTATCAATCTGCTCTTTTGGTCTCTCAACACGCTGCTGAAAACAACAAGACTTTCGCTCTTAACTTGAGTGCTCCTTTCATTTCTCAATTCTTCAAGGATCGTCTTGACGCTGTCATCAAGAACACCGATATCCTTTTCGGTAATGAAGATGAAGCTCGCACTTACTCTAAGCAAGCTGGTTGGGAAACCGAAGATGTTCAAGAAATCGCCAAGAAGTTGTCTAAGCTCGAAAAGTCCAACTCTAAGCCTCGTCTTGTTGTCATCACTCAAGGTGCTGATGCCACTGTCACCGCTCTCGGTGATGAATCCTCTGTCTTCCCTGTCATCAAGGTCGATGCCTCTGAGATTGTTGACACCAACGGTGCTGGTGATGGTTTCTGTGGTGGTTTCATGGGTTACTATGCTCAAGGTATCCATGATATCGCTCGTTGTGTTCAAGCCGGTCACTACCTTGCCAACATTGTCATTAAGCGTGTCGGTCCTACTTACCCTCCCATGGCCGAAAGAACCAATATTCCCTCTTTCTAAATAGTTTTTTTTTTCTCAAAAAAAAAGGAAAGTCGATATAAGGGTTTCAACATCCTAAAGTATATCCTTTGTTCTTTTTAACCATGCTATATTTTTCATAAAAGAATTTCTCTTTCAAAATTAGAATATTTAATCATATAAAAAACTCTTCTGTATCATAGTTTCAACACATAGTGTACTTATCAATAAACTTTTTTGTTTTGTTTACAAATGAAGAATGCCATTTTATTATTATTTACAATCAAAAATCAGTATCAACGCTTGAAATAGGTTTATATCTTCGATGACCTTTTGTAAGAACTTGCTTTGCTGTGCTTAAGACCGATGAGAATAGCGATTTACCTTGACTGCTTGAAGAAGAACGATTCCATGAATTTCTATTTTCGGTGCTATTATAGCCTTTCATAGCCATTTCAATATCTTCTTCACTGTTTTCTGCTACCAACTCATTCACTAAGAAACTCAGTCTCACATTGGCATCATATCCAGGGGAGTTATCATCAAAGTCAAGGACTGGCTCCAATTCAGGCTTTCTCCAGTACCACCTTAACATCAAACTGCTCAATACCACACTTATCGAACTCGCTGCCATAGCCATACCAGCCATCATGGGATGGATATGGTAACCCCACGGTAAAAAGATACCCATTGCAAGTGGAATGCCAACTATATTGTAGATACACGCCCACAACAAATTCATACGAATGCGGCGATAGATAGCTTTTGATAAGTCTAAAGCACCAACCACGTCAGATAAGTCGTTACGCATCAAAATCACATCAGCTGCTTCCATAGCAATATCCGTTCCGCTACAAAGTGCGATACCAAGATCAGATGCAACGAGTGCAGGTGAATCGTTAATGCCATCGCCTACCATAGCGACTACTGTGCGCTCGTCTTGTGAGAGCGGTTTGTATCCTCGTTTCAATGACCATGTCCGTTGTTTGCGAGAAAACGTCTGTTCCTGCATGCTTCGAATGATTTGAGTCTTGCCGTTGGGAGAAACACCCGCATGTACCTCATGTATACCCAGTTCAGCAGCAATGGATTTAGCGGTAAGCTCATTATCACCTGTAACCATAGCAGTCTCCAAACCCATAGCATGTAGCGTAGCAATGACTTGTTTTGCCTCTGGCTTGAGCACATCAGAAAGTGAAAGGTAACCAGAAGAAACGCCATCAATACCCAAGAGAATACATGTTCGTCCCAGTGCACCTTGCTGTCTGTAAATTGCTTCTTCCTCATGAGAAATACTGATACCATGATGTTTCTCTAACCATAGCTTATTGCCAATAGTCACTCTTTGGGTTGTACGGATAAAAGGTGTCAATAACGACTTCATGTGATGGTCTAAGCTTTCGGGTAACTTGGCACCAAACACAATGTCACAAGAAATACCGAACCCTGGTACGCTTTGGAAATTTTCGACACGTGCTAGAGGATCCAAAACTTCGAGATTTGTTAGCTCTTTAGCAGCAGCGACAAGAGCACGGCCTAATAAATGTTCACTGTGAGATTCCCCAATTGCAGCGAGTACCAAAAGCGCCTTGGCATCGACCTTGTTGGCCCAACTTTCTGAGTCTACGAGCGCCAATTTGCCGCATGTAAGTGTACCTGTCTTGTCAAATACCACTTTGTTGACAGCCTGGCCATTTTCTAAAACTGCACCGCCTTTAATTAGAACGCCATTTTCTGCACCTACACCAGTACCCACCATGACTGCTGTTGGTGTAGCCAATCCCATTGCACACGGGCAAGCTATAACAACCACACTGATAGCAATCTTTACGCATACGAACAGCCATTCACCGTTTGTCTTTTGCTTGATCTCATCTTGCAATAATTGAGGTAGTTGATCGACACCTAACGTCTTGACGACTATTATCCAAGCCACCAGTGTACATATACCTAGTGAGATTACAGTAGGGACGAAATAGCCAGCAACAGAATCAACAAACCCTTGAATGGGCGCTTTATTTACCTGTGCATCCTCGACTAGTTTAACAATTTGACTGAGTGCAGTGTCTGCACCGACACGTGTAGCTTTCATCACGACTGTTCCCAGGCCGTTCACTGTACCACCTATTAGCGCATCTCCTGGACCTTTAGGAACTGTGTCAGCTTCACCTGTCACCATGCTTTCGTCTACAGTAGTATTTCCTATCACGACATCGCCATCCGTGGGCACTTTTTCACCTGGTAAGAGCTTAAGATAATCACCTTCCGCAATCAAATCAGACGCAATCTTTTGTTCGCTCACTATTACTGTCTCATCCTTTTCCAATGTGACCAAGAGGGCAGATGACGGCGCCAAGCTCATGAGTTTTGAGAGAGCCGATGACGATTTGCCTTTTGCTTTGTTTTCCAAATACCGACCTAGCACCACAAACGTAATGAGCATCGTGCACGTATCGAAAAAGACTGGAGGTGGTTCGTCAGCACGCACAAATATATTGCGCACCATCGAAACAATGGAGAAAGTAAATGCAGTCAACGTAGACACCGAGATCAAAACATCCATTGTTGGCGCTCTATGCAGGACGGATGTCCATGCTGATTTCAAAAATCTCTGTCCTACGCCAAACTGGACAGGCACCGTCAACAATAGTTGCACTGCGTCCAACAAAAACAAACCCGGAATGAAAAACGAAATTTCTTGCACTACTGCACTCCACCGGAACATTGGCAAAATCATAGCAATGAAAAAGACAGGAACTGCAAACACCACACATTTCAAAAAGCAAGCCCTCCATTCTTGTATTTCTCGGATTTTAGATAGACTTTCCAACTGTGCATCTTTTGCCGTGCTCATTAATGTTGCGTCAAATCCAAGTTCCTCAATTGCTTGCACGATACTGCGCACATGGATCTCTTCAGGATTAAATTCAATAGTTGCAGACGCTGTCATTAGATTTACGCTTGCTTTCATAATACCACCCGTTCCGTTCAATCCTCGTTCAATTGCTGCCACGCAACTAGCACATGTCATTCCATAGATTTGTAATTTCAAACTGTTTGCTCTTTCCATCACCGACGCGTCAAAACCGGCATCACCAAGTGCCTCCACCATCGCCTTAGTATCAATTGTATCAGGGTTGTACGACACGCTCGCACGCTCCGCTAATAATGCAACGCGCACATCTGTCACTCCAAGTAGTGCTTTCAATGAATTCTCCACTGCAGTGACACAAGATGCGCAAGTCATGCCACGTACTTGTAACTGAATTGTCTCTTCAGATACATTATGGCTTGAAGACGCTTGTGTATCTATGCCAGTTTCGTTTATTGTCGTATTATCAACACCGAAAGAAATGATTTTTGATCCAACAGCGTGCAATATATCCACTATTTCCGATGGCTGTATCAACAAAGGGTCGTATGCAATAAATGACTGATTTCTATCTTCTATACTGACTTCAACAGAAATGATTGCTGGTATGTTGTCAAAAGCAGCGTGGATGGATGAGGTCACATCGGATAAAGTCATTGTTTTAATAGGGACATCAAATCCACAATCTTCTATGGTTTCTTTGAGTCGTTGAAAAGAAATTAACAGAGTGTCATAAGTGACAGTGGCTGAAGCAGAGTCGAGGTCTACATTGATGGAAGTAATGCCTTCAAGACAAGTGATTGCTTTTGTAATGGCATTGACACAGGAATGACAAGTCATACCTTGTACAGGTAAACGAATTGTTTTTATAAATTGAGTCATTATTTGCTTATTATTAAGAGAAAGAGAAAGAGTGAGAAATTAGCCTCGGGTTTATTATAATTGAAAGGAGGAGGGAGCGATATAAGGAGGAGATTTACACAACAGCACACAAAATCCAACTCTCTCCGCTTTTCAACTTTCTCTAACCCCCTCTTTTTTTTATTGGGAAGATGTTTTCAGTTTCTTGCTGTTATTGCTGGTTTCTTCATTATCTGAAAAAGACCGTGGCTCTCTAAGGCCGTTTGTTGTCAGTTTTTGGCCGTTATCTGTTATTTTTTGCTTTTTACCTTTTGTTATTTATATTCGGCTTTTGTTCTGATGCACAAAAAAAGAGTTAGGCATCATTTTTAATATGAGGGATTTTTACATACCAATAGAAAGTGCTGTGTTGTTTTCTATTTGTGTAACTATGCCACCAAGTTCTTCCCTATAGCAACGTCAAATGTAAGATCAGTGTACTAGTCGCAGGTTACTCGAGCACTTACTCATTCCCCTCATTGTTTTTAAACTCTTGTTCAACAACCATTTGCACAAGAGCTGCATCATCCCCTTCTAATTTAATAGATATATGTTACCTATTTGGGTCGCTCTAATACTTATGTATGTCTTTTTTTTTTACCATATGAAAAACTATCTTCAGGCATCAATAGGGGTATTTTGTCATTTTGATTTACATTATTTGATTCAAGCGCGTCTTTTTGATCAGAAGGAGAATGTTGCTCTATTGCTGCTGTTTTTGGTTGTTGGAATTGATTGTGTCGATATAAATTCTTTGGTGAAAACTTGATCTATTATTACAAAGGTTTAAGTAATGTAGAGAGCTTTTTTTTTTTTTCGAAATTACTTGTGGGTGTGCCATTTTTGATATATTGTTGAGGTAGTTTTTATCGTAGAGACAGTTGCCTAGTGCATTGCCAAAGTTCCGTAGTGCTCGTTTTATGGCATCTGTCACTGCTTGTTTTCGAGCTTTTTCATATGCCGCCGCTTTCGTTTTTGCATTTTCTGATGCGCCATATCCAATGTCCTTTTTATTGTTCCACATTTAATTTTTATTTAATAATGATCACATAGTTACCTCATGAAAACTGCCATCTTTTAAAGTAATTCTTATAGTGACTGAAATGCCAATGTTGACTCTACCATTCTCTTCGACATCGACCTATACATGCGTTTTTATTTTCACTTTTTAGATATATGTTTTTTTTTTTTTTTTTACTTACAAAATCAATGGTTGTTTCTTTTATTTCAGAGTTCCAGCCATTAAAACCAAATATATCATTAGCAATACCTATTGCAGTCTTGCCTTCAATGTAAGTGACTCGCCCAGAAGGTCCGCTCCTTGTACATAGCCATTCTGGGCCCAAATTCTTGTTTAATTCTTGAGTAATTTTTTCAAATTCTTCTTGCGTAAAAGGGACTTCTTTCATGCTGACATCTGCGAAAGAAGAAAAAAGGAAAAAATAATTTCGCACAGACTTTTTATGTAGAATGTCTTTCTTTACATAATCAAATTTGATACAGTCACAGGCGATCTCTGATCTCCTCTCGTTGAAGAACGCTACCTAGAATAATGAAATGTATCCCTGAGGTGTATTTTGTTCCTCCTTAGATAAGTATACTTATTGTTATTGTAGAGGTGAATATTATAGCAGCATATCATGAGTGAGTTACTATGCGTCTCAGTACTTGTAATAATTTTTAGCTGTTTGATTTCATCCCCTTTTTTTTTCTTCCAAAAAAAAAAGTAAATAATGGCTAACGATGTCAGCAGCAATAACGAAAATGACAGCTATTTAAAACGAAGAAAGTCTGATTCCAACTTATTAAAAAGTAACAGCAGCAGTAACGGCAAAGATAAAGCATCCCAATTCCGTAAAAGAGCCACACACATGTCACAAGTAAATAAGTCAATATCAATCACAATGGCGGAAAAGCAGCTTTCAAGGCAGGCCACCATCTTGAAGAAAGATAATAATCCCCAAGAAGACACATTTTATCGTGCATTAGAGATCAAATTCCACCATTCTGTCGGAAGTATGAGTATAAGTCCTGCTTGTAGAGATGTTGTTTTAGCCGGGTAAAGCCACTGTCCTTTCCAACGCTTTATACTTTGACTTAATTTTTTTTCTCGTATATAAAAAGTCGACAAGGTCTAGTGGTGATTGATTTGGAAGATCCTTGGTTGATTCCAAGAATTTTACCTCACATGTCAAAATGGGAAGTTGCCGATGTTCAGTGGAGTCCACATATTGCTCGAGAATTTTGGGTGGCATCTACTGTAAGAAAGAGACAGATCACTCACTCTAGTAGTATTTATTGACGTGTAAACTTTTTCCGGATAGTCTAATCAAAAGCTACTTGTATGGAATTTGAATTACTCTGGTACTAGAGCTATTGAACATGTTTTTCATGCACACGCAAGAGCTATCTCAGACATCAATTGGTCGCCGCATCAGCCTGATATTTTAGCCACATGTTCCGTGGATACTTATGTGCATTTGTGGGATTTAAGAGAGCCCCAAATAAGATCGAAAGATCAAGACGATGATAGAAAGATGAGACCAAGCAGCTCTTTTACGCCTTGGAATGGTATAGAGACGTCGATAAATACTAGAATATATGTTAACACTCATTTATATTTAAAGCTGCTGCCACCCAGGTCAAGTTTAATAGAAAGAGCGAGTATTTGATTGCTTCGGCACATGATAAAGATGTCAAAATTTGGGATTTAAGAGTAAGTTTTTTCAAAAAAAAAAAAAAAAAATATTAATTTTAAATAGAAAGGCACTGTTCCTGTTACAAGTATCACAGCACATTCAAAAAAGATTTATGGCATTGACTGGAGCAGAACAAACGATCACGACATTGTAACATGTAGTTTGGATAAACTCGTCAAGGTATATATAAGAAGGAAGGTATGGGTATGGTTTGTATTGACGTTGTGTTTAGTTTTGGAATATTCATACACCTGAAGAAGAGGAGGAAGTTATTGTGACAGACACGCCTATTTGGAGAGCCAGAAACACTCCGTTTGGCGATGGTGTACTTATCATGCCTCAACGTACAGATTCTAAACTAACACTTTACAGCAGAGCAAATGCAAATTCACCAGTGCACGCTTTTGACGGGCATCAAGACACCGTAAAAGAATTTGTATGGCGATGGAAAGGAAACGCGAATGGATCAAATGGAGGTAATTGGATACACACGCGATTCTCAAAATGAAACGCTTACCTTTCTCTTCTTTCAAATTAGATGATAGGGAATTCCAGCTTGTTACATGGTCCAAGGATCAAAATCTTCGACTTTGGCCAGTATCAAAGGATATCATGAAAGCTGTTAACCATAACCCGGGAAATTCTGACAAGGATTATTCCCCTGCAAGCGAGAAAAACAATGTATCTACATCACATTCCTTTCAGCAAGAACCTATTGAAAAACCGACCAACGATATTAGATCAACATTTTCATCGACTACGCCTGTCAGACTAACCCCAAACGGTACCATTACACCGTATCGTGGAAATATCCTCAACACAGGCTACAACAATGGCTACGAACAAAGTAACGCCTATCGTGAACATAAATATTCTGCTATAAATCCATTGCTATGGATGCAAAATGTCAAAACTGTTGGAACTGCAGGTGAGCTTCGCCGTGACACAAGCACTGCTGAAAACACATACCAATCTGTTGCAGAAGAAATGTCTACTGTGCTGAACAAGTACTTACCTGTTGGAGTCAAGACCGAAAAGATCAATGCCGCTTCACGAACATGTACCATTTCACTCCATGGACCGTGGTCCGACACTGGTGATGCGTTACTTCGTATTACAATCCGATTTAGTGCTCAATACCCCGACAACAGCCCTCCTGAATTTGACATTCAAAAGAACAGTATGATCTCAATTTATTATCGTGCACACATGACTCAAGATTTAAACGCGCTTGCTACAAGCTTTACATCGCAAAAGAAATGGTGTCTGGAACCTTGTATACGCTTCTTGCTGGGCGAAAATATGCAGGAAGAGTCTGAATATGGACTAGAGAACCCGAATGCTTCTTCTGTTGATTCTTCGTCGGCTACAGCACATAATAACAACGGCAGTCCTGGACATTGGAGAGGCAGTGCCGTCTTGGACACAGGCGATTCAGATGACGAGCTAGGCCAAGGTTGGGGAGGCGGACATTTTGGAGACGGCTACAAATTTGGAAAGCGAGAAAGTATGACAAGCGAACGAGGAATTATGGTCGATATGTCTGCGAAACAAACAACTGATGCCAAAGTACCATTTCCTCGTCTTTGTGGCGGTGTTTTTTCAGGAAGTGGCCAACTCGTCTGCTTTTTCTCTACATTACGTGTCCGTAATAGCAACAAAAACAACAACAGCAAGAGTAATGACGACAAGAATGACAATACTAGTAGTAATAACAGTAGCAGCAACAAGAATGATTACCGGTCAAAAGAGATGGAAGAGGATGAAAAGGACAAGAGATCAGATAATGATAGGGAGTATTTTGAAAATACATATAGCGATTTTTACAGACATCCACGCACATATGAGCAGTTTGAAGAATATAAAGAGATTGCAGCCATGTCGAGACAAGGCAAAAATGCAACTGTTTTGGTGGGTGGAGCAGGTGGTGCTTTTGGCGAATATGCATATGATGATGACCAGGATGACTTTGAAGACACATTAAGTACTATGGGCACAATGGGAGCGTTCTATTATAAATCAGAGGTAAATGGAGCACATGATAAATGAACACACAACTGAACTTGTCTTTTCGAAAAGAATATAGCGCTCAGCTCTTCTATTGGAAACGGAGATAACCTTTTATACCATGGTGCCAAAGCGGATCGAATTACTCATAATGTAGTGATAGCAGACTTCTCAGATAAAATGCCATATAGTCCATGGCTGGCCAAGGAATATATGTAAAGCTTATTCGAGAACGTATTTTCAAAGAGAAACTAATCTGTTTTTATTGTGGCAGACTTTCTTCAAATGATCCTGTATCGGCTTGTATTCATAACGCCAAAGTATGCAGGAAACATGGCAGACTTGACTTGTACAAAGTCTGGTATCTTGCAATTGAAATTCTTCGTGGGTGTGTGCCGATGAAAGCCTCTGAAGTGGAACGCGTCATTACAGATGGCCACCAAATGTTGATTGATAGCATTGATACCCATATTCCAGTACTTGATGACGATTTCCAACGGGACAAGAAACTAGCAGAAGTCAAGCAGATGCTGTATAGTGGTGGTGCCAACCGTAACAATCCCGAAATGAAGAAGAAACAAGGTACAGAGCCAGCTGTCAAAAAGCCTCTACAAAGAGTGAAATGGGGTATGCATCCTTTAGGCCAGAAGTTGGTGAACGGTTTGTAAGTGCTATGATAAAGAAAAATATGATTTACTAATTACTACTTTGGCGTATTAGAATTCAACACTTTGTTAGTACAGGTGATATTCAAACTGCAGCAATGCTTTCGTGCACTTTCCAAGTGCGACCTAACAAAGTTCCATCGGCCTTATTTGGTCAAAAAGTAGGCTATAAACAAAACAAAGAAAAGATGTATGTATATTGATTCTCCCTTCCTCTGCTTAGCCTATTGTTTTTGATAATGCGCCTGAATCAACGGAAATGGATTATTTCTCATTTAAAGCAAACCATCGTGGATTACATCATGGACTACGTACTCATTATTCTGGACCCAACTTTGATACACCACTTCACAGTAACTTTCAAGGAGGAAGATCACATACAATGTCGTCGTTTTTTTCGGAAAATGAGAAGAAACCCATGTTTGATACCTCTCAAGAGCTTCAGTCTCCCATGAAACGCAGTCATTCGCGACTCCATACAACATGGAATATGAACCATCCTCCATTAAAGATACCAAGTAATACAGCGCCAGGTGTGCGTCATATCGTTGGTAGTTTGGGCTCTTATTCTTCCATTCTGTCATCGCCAATTATTGCCACTCCAACTACACCTGTTTTTAACAAGGAAGGCAAGTTTCTGCATGATCCATCATCAGAGATGAAGATCGAGTACACGAATATGGAATGTTTTGACAGCGAAAGGTTTTTTGAGTACAATCATCTTCCTTTGATGGACACAAGAGGAATGGCCCAACGCGATGTGTTGCGTATTAATTATGCAGATATGTTGTACAGATGGAATCTACTTGATCAACGTGCAGAAGTACTTCGATTCCTAAACTATCAACCTTTCCCCTTAGATAATAGCGAAATTACGTCCACCAATGTACATGTGTCGTGCTATGCTTGCGGTAGGGAGCTATCATCGCACGATAAGTACTGTTTCAATTGTCGTAAAGTGCGCAAATTGATTCGATGTTGCTTTTGCCATATTTTGGTAAAGGGTTTAGTTAACTTTTGCATACATTGTGGGCATGGCGGCCATAGTAATCATATGGAAGATTGGTTTGTTAAAAATCAACAAGTGTATTGTATGACTGGTTGTGGCTGTAAATGTGCGTTGGAATCCTTGGAACTATCGACATAGTTGTGTATATATATATATAATAAAGGGATCATATGCTGTGTTTAAATTACAATACGTGGAACTCTATTAAAATTCTGGTAGGAAAGAAGAGTGACAAAAGAGTGAGGGAAGCGAGCTTTTTTTTTTTTTTTTTTTTATTGTTGTTGCCATACACATCATGTTAACTCTTGGGCTCGGTCAGTTATTTTATGTAATGCTTTGTTTCATCAATGCCATTGCGGTTTTAAGTGAAGATAGATTTTTAGCAAGAAGTAAGGGAAAGAATGAACCGAAAGAAACACGGTATTAAATTTGTAATTGCTAGTTGGCTGGACAGCACAACCTGAAGCAGGTTTTGGAAACGAACAAAACCAATCTGTAAAGTATAAAATTATTAACTTAATATCAGCTGTTCGAACCTTGATGAGAAGTAAAGATAAAGCTTAAATTATGAGATGCCTCTGTTCTAATTGCAGTCTTTTTTTTTTTTTTCCACATAGTTCCTTTGATCGGCATAAACATTATTGTGATCATTTATGAATTGCTATTAGGATAAACTTCGATACCTTTACTTTGACGCACACATACACTTGTACACACACTTACACACTCCCGCTCACAGATACTCAGAATAATAAAGTTTATTATGGTTGAAATGTAAGAACGGTTTTGAACTATATATGGTAATTATAAAACTTGCAGATGTTCTTTCAAGTATGATATTGTTGAGGGGATTATTTGGAGAACATATCAAATCCAAACTTCAGATATGTGGTATATTGATATGTGAATATATAAGATTTATTAAGTGTTCCTTTTTGGGCTACTTACAAATGTCTTGTTGTCGCTTCAATGAACCCTGCATCTTTGTGTGGTATCCAGTACGATTGAGGTTTTCACAGAGTTTCTAAGCTGATATTGGAGAGTTCTGGAGAATATCGGATAGCTTTTTTGCAAAATCAGACATCTCTATACGCTCGATATTGGTATTCTCAATTACTGCATTATACTGCTCATTGTTCATTTTTGATTTCAAGATATTTTAAGAAACGTTTGATGACAAGTCAATGACATCCAAACTTACAACTCTATTTAATCTAAACTATCAGTTCCACTGATGGAAAGTCAAGTTAACAATAAGAAATACTTACTTATCAGATGCAAGGCTGGCTGTTTGCTGCAAGATAGTATCTGCTCTGCTTTCATTCTCGTTCTCCGTATAGCCTTCAACTTCACTTTCTTCAGAGTCTGTTATGTCTTGGGCCTAACTTGTTTATAGGATTAATTCCTTGAGCAAATAAGAATTGCGTAAAAGTAGTATAAACCTGCTCAGCTTGTCTTACTCTCTGCTCATTGATAATTTGATTCAGGCGTTCAATTGTATTATGGTTTTGAGCTCTCAATCGTCTTCGCAAATTCACTTGGACAACATTTTGTTCTCAATGCACAATATACCGCTTCTCAAGCTTTTTTGCAGACAAATATAAAAGGAAAGTTAGATTAGAGAGTTATAGTATCAGTTGCTACACGGAAGAAGATTGTTGATCGTCGTGGTTTTGAATGTAGTTTCTAACCGCAGTTTCATGTTGCTCTGCAGCTATGTTAAAAATACTAGAGTACCCAATACTCTTGAATTGATCGCGGTCAAATGCCGTCTGATCACAAAAATCATTGAAATACTCTTTTATATATTTTGCGATGAGGAGGGTTCATCTATTTGGCCACTTTTGCGAGAACGTACATCATTCTCTAAGTTTGCGATATTTTCTAAAAGTGCGTGCTCTGTCACCAGATTGGCAGATTTTTGGGCCAAGTAATGTTGCCGTTTCATATTTTGGAACAAACCTAATTCTTCGTTATATATGAACTGTAGAAAGCTTTTTTTTATTGTCAGTAACTTTGTAGTAGTTCATAGTATCACTGAAATAATTAGCCAAGTTAAATTGAGCGTGTTTGTTAGATTTAATCTTGTTTTTCCTTTCAGAGAGCTCCCTTCCTGAATGATATAGGTTTGCATAAGATGTATAAAAGAAAGAATAATCATAAAAGCTGTTCCTGTTTATAAATACCTAATAAAGAAAATGTTGCCAGTTTGTGGTCTTTGTCATGTTTCTTTGTTCTATCGTTATGGTGAGAAATAGGGCATATTGTCTCGAGAACACTCAGATTACATAAGAGAAGCATTTATTGTCCAATAAAGATTCAACAGAAATCTGTGTGTGTATTTAGCGATATCCTGTCATCTTGCTTTCATTAATTCTAACTGGTGACGTTAAAGATACTTTAAACAAGGATGCTGGTTAGACAAAAAGCTTACAAGTTTTACATTAAAAAAATCCCGGAAATTGACTATATTGGGGAAAAAAGGGGGAAGCTGCAAATTTTCATTGTTTTATAAGATTTTAAGATATGTACATAATAATGGCAGATGTGTCTGGACCCAATAGAATCAATTCACACCATTCTCATGCCTTTACTTAATTCCTCCTTATTATTATAACTCTCTGACTCATTCTATACGATCTTTAGTTTATCTCTCGATCAAAAAAAAAAGGGGGGGGGAGGGAGCATGAAAGCTGTAAAAGGCATAAGTCTTCCCCTTAAAAAAATCGTATGTTTATATAAGAAACGTTCTTTCTTTTATCTTTTTTTCTTCTTACTTTTTACATTTCTTAAGATGCCTACAGCTATTAGTACAAGACCACCTATACCAATTCAAGCTTCATTAAGCTACACTACTCTACCATCTTCAGCCACAAGATTCAACGTGAAATTGGCACCTACAATAAGTTCAGCTACTGTTGTTTCATTTGAGAAGCGCACAGATCAAAAAATATGGTATATAGTCAAAATACAACCTCAATCACAGCTCTATAATAAAAGTCGATCCTATGTTATTGCAAGGAAATACGAAGACTTTGCTCAACTATCTCAAAGCTTACATGAAAGATTCAACACAAGTAAAAAACATCGTGCTGGTTCACGATTGCCACCAAAAATCAAAAGCAGACTCAACATTCTTCCTGCCAGCAAACAATTACACGCGCAACGTGCAGAAGAAATAAATCAATTCTTGAACGTCTTATTCCAGACCCAGTCTATCATTACAGAATCTTATATGGTCCTCGAATTTTTTGGTATTCAGAAGGCCGATCTTGTTTATTATGAAAAACCCTCTACTATGATTCTACCTGAAAACGCTTCCTCCAGATGGAAAAGATTACGATGTACCTCGTTTCTTGCTCGCTCCTCTCCCTCTACCACCGCTCTTTCATCTCTTTGCAGTCAAGCCGCCAATAAAATCATTCCTCCTTGGCATCGTAGCAATAATTCTCCACAGCCCTCTCTATCAACCCCTTCCATCACACGATCGTATGGTAGCACAAAAGAGGGGCTATTCATAAAAAAAAGTAAATCAAGTACTTCTGTCTCCGTTATGCCTAGTCCCACCTCAAGCTCTTCTTCAAACACTGTCAGGGATACAATCAAGATCAAGGTTATTTATAACGTAGATAATATCATTGTCATTCAAGTCCCGCGCACAATTACGCTACATGAATTACGTTCTCGTATTGCTCAAAAATTTTCCGATCAAAGCATGGATGAAGTGGTGTTGCTTTTCAATGATAGTATGAGTAGTTGCTGCAGTATTTCTTCAACAAGTATGGCTTTACCAGCTGTGTTGATTAGGAAAGAACAAGACTTGGCTCAGTTGTTTAGTACTAAATGGAACAGGCTGGAAAAAGTCACCTTACGTTGCATCATTTGATATGTGTGTGTGTGTGTGTGTGTGTGTAAATAACTATTCCATTATAATATTGTCATAATAATAAATAATATTAATCTAATAATGTCTTCTTGGTCTTATTTTATACTTGTACTAAAGTTCGTGGAACCATGCGGCAAGCATTTAGTACTCCCTTAACATAAACTGGAAACTTTATTTTCTCATCTGTCTAAATATTGTGTATGTAGTATAATAAGTTATATGCTATTGTCTATATTGGTACTTGTAGTGGGCATATAATAATGACAAGGGCTTTCTTGATGATGTGACATGTATTTCGAACAGTGTTGATCGTTTTTACTAGTATTAGGGAGGAAGTTTTCTGTCACCATACTATTATTGTAAGCTATGTCTTTTAGATCAATGCCTAACTGAGACATCAATATTTCTGCATCATGTTGCAACTGATCAATAGTGCCGTCAATGCAATGCATAGGGAAGTTACTGTTGCTATTACTCTCAGCATTATTAAAGCTATCGACTATATTGTTGTTGTTATTAACTGTTGGGTAGTTATAATTAGGATCTATAAGATGACATAAACGTCAAAAACAAAGTTTTCTGTGCCATATTCTCATTACCATAATTTGCTCTGTTTTTGGGTGGTGGAGTTGAGTACAAAAACAATTTATCTGAACAAGGCTCTATTATTATTCATTGTTGATATTATTAGTATATGAATATACACAACTTGTTACTTTTGCTGTTTGATTCTATACTTTTTTCGGTTAAACTAAGACTTGATGTAAGGATAGTCAAGAACTGGAGTATCTTGAAGATTTCCTTTTCATGTCTGTGATAGCTCTCTTTAGAGGCTAACATTTCCTCCCATAGAATCTCGTTGTCTTTGCGCAAGTTGGAAAGTTCCAACTCGATAAGTTTCTGTTCTTTCTCTATGCTTTTGACTTTTTCTATTACATTCTGATAGTTGTCAGGAGATGACGAAAGTTGACTCAATTCATTGTTGCTACCATTAACAGTAGTCGTGCGATTTTTTTTTCTGTTTGCATAAACTAACAATTCAGGCCTACTCTTTTTGAAAAAGGGAGCTGTATATTCGTAAATTTCCCGGTGAGAGTCTTGTGAGAAATAGGGTATCTTATGGAAATGATACATGTTTAATTGCCTAATGAAAGAGCTGAACGTATTGTGCTTAAAGAACCGTGGCAAGATTTTTTTCGCAAAGTCTTCAGGTCCTTCAACTTTGAATATTATACTTTAGCAAATAAGTTACTATTTGTTTTTATTATAATTTTACCTAAAAAAGAATTTCCAGATTTTGACCATCTTACAAATGCATCTATCGTAGAGTCTTCTACCATACTATTTAAAGGTATTTCCGAATTATTCTAAATTGTTCTTCTATCATTAAACTTACATGTACAACTTCCGTAAAAAAGCTGGAACTCTATGAGCTATTTCGAGTTGCTCATGAGTATCTGCTTCTTCTTCAGTATGGGCTTTCTTAGAACTATCTGGATAGACTTTTTGAAATCGCAAAATATTGTTTTTACATGAACCCTTTTGAAAACGACTGTTTGCTGTGATATTTTGCTGACTAGAGGCTAATGAATGACTCATATGTGAAAGAGAGTGGAGGAGTGTATATGCGCTGCTAGTTAAAAACAAAAAGAATGTGAAAGTTAAAAGAAAAAAAAAAAAAAAAAAAAAGGAGGAAAGGGTTTGTAAGTAAAGACAGATCGAATATCACATAGAGGATTTAATGAAACCAAAAGAATCATGTACCAGTGTTCCTGGTATAGAAATGAATCTGATCGTAGGCATAGACGAGCATATCATTACGTTATATATGTTTTGTTTTACAACAAGTACATATACCATACAACTGACTTCTTTACATAGTATGTTAGGCTTAATCTATATCCTTCTCTTCATAAATAGATATCAATTCGTAGCTTGACTTGGTTCACTATCTGCATAGTTTATAAACGCGATCGATTGTTATTGATCTTCCGATTTGACCATGATGTTATACTCAGAGGAAAAAATGAACTGCATTGTGTAGTACGAAACAGCTACCAATAAACTCAAAGAGGTTTAAAGTATAAACAATAATAATCTGTACTAAGTAGAAAAAACAAAGTGTAAACACTACCAATGGCAATCTTTTTTTTTTTTTTACTTTCTTCAAGAAAGTGGCTTTTATTTTTGTAACATTCGCGTCTCCCTTCTTTTGACCTGTGTCAATTAACCCCTTCTATTGAGTCCTTTCTAGCTCTTGTCTTTCTCATATAATAAGGAGGTATTTAAAAAAAAAAAGCGTTCTGATAAAAAGTTAATCTCTTTCTGGTTTGTGTAAAAAGCCCATGTATCGCAAAAGAATATTTCTTAATGAATGCATCTTTATATCAACATCTTTTGTATAACATTGGTTTCATTCTTTCACTGTAAACTACATTTGCCTCACTGTACTTGTATTTTTTTTTTCCGGAAAGAAGGAGTTGATCTTACCAGCTGTGCTTTTAAACCCCCCCCCTTTTTTTTTTTCAGAGAATTGAATTAGTATAATAATGAGCTTCTCTCCGCCAATGACCATCGGAAATGCGAACGCGATAGGGGAGGTATGTGTTAGTAAAAAGATTTCTTAAATGACACCTCTAGGAATATGTTATAAAGGGATATGACGTAAACATTTTCACAGAACTACTATTTATAATATATCTATACAAGGGGCAGCTTCTATTAAGCTTTTCTATTATATATACGCAAACAAATATTTTGTTATTGTAGCAGTTTTAAATATTATCGCGTCTCTTGTATGTGTTTCACAATACAACACAATACACAGCGACCTTCTTTCATTCTTGTTTAATACATAGCACGTATATTCAATCAATTATAGTATATAGGTAAAGTACTACGAAAGCTCAAAAATTATATGGGTATAGTAAGTAATTCACTAAAAAAAAAAGCAAACTATACCTTTTTTTTTTTTTTTTTTTATATTTTATTAAAGTTTTCAAAATAATGCATGATGATGACTATGATAAATAATAATAATTTTTTTGAGGGGATAGAGGGGAGAGTTAGTACTTCTTTCTTTTTTTAATGGATAGGTCATTGTCCTGCCTAAATACAATAATATTTGACTGCTGCTGTTGTAGAGGATGCATTGAGACAGGTGTGGTTTCTGTGTCTTGCTCCAGCGTGAGATTCATTCTTGTGAATTGATCTTGAATTTTCTGAGCATAAATCTTCATTTTAAAAACGTCATGTGCATATGCCTGGGTGCTCTTGAGTAGCATTAAGTTGATTTTCAGCTGCTCGCTCGCAAATCGACGGAGATGCTTTGTGTGTTCATGCTTGTATTGAAATATACGCTTAGCCGTGTTGTGAATAGCAAAAAACATATGATGGTATGTACTTTGGTCGCAACCAAGCGTCTTCAAGTGCTGTAAAGCTTGCAAAAGTTGCAGATTGGTTTCTAGACAGTCAATTAAAATATCTTGTGCGGGCAAACTGTGCGGGTGCAAAAATTGATAGAGGACGACAAGTCGCACGGAATGATAGCATAGACGCAGATGAAGGTCGTCTGTTGTGTTATACCTTGGTAGTTTTGAGTACCAAGTTGTCAGCTGTCGAGTGATTTCGTAGTAGTAAGAGGATGAGCTCCTTTGTTGTTGGTGAATGGTAAACAATTTTCCTGAATTTAGGGCTCTAATATAACGACGCATGTAGTAAGTGAGCATTGCAAAACTATAGAGATTGTGTTTTTCTGGGCTAAGTCGTGCGAGTGATAGCTGCTCGATATGCTTTACATCAATCCACGGGACCTCGTCAGGAAGTAAGCAATCGCGGTTGAGTGTGAGACACATCCATGCATCAACGTAGTACCAACGTAGCCAGCACCCCATAATCAAGTCATCTTTTGGCTCTGTAGACGCGAGATGCTGTAGAGAGATAGAAGCCAAACTGCCCCATGTTCGCTGTTGTTCGTAAAGTCGTAAAAGATTGGACGTGTAGCTCAAACAGAAATAGGACTGAATCACCAATGGCTGCATGTCATCTAGTAAGATATCGTCCAATTTGTTTCGTGCTTGCTCATAAAACGCCATTGCAGCTTGCTTAAAGTACAAAGCATTATTTTGAATTTGTTGATCCATAAAAGTTACCAAGCAAATAGAGGCAATACAGTAGACAATAGCACGGGGTGCTCGGCGCCAATTATGAATAAGGTTTACACTGATAGGTGCTACTTTGAATCCAATGCAGCACCAATGTTGCACTGCACGGTTCATGAGTAAATCAAGCATTTGTGAGCTTTCTACATTCAATCGAATTGCAGGCGGTACAGATATGTCTGAGAAGTTTATCAAATCTTCTTCTGTAGTGGACCAGCCGTTTGTTTTTAAGAGTTGAGTTTTGGAAGATGATGATGTATTTGGTTCAAGTTCTTCAATGTCTTTGAAAGCCACTTGAAGATCTGCAAATGAATTGAGTTCAATGACGATATTGCATTCTTCTTCTACAGTCAAAAAAGTATTATCCCATAATAGTGTAGATTCCTCTTTTTTGATTTGGTTTTGATGACAGACGACAAGCTGGTTATTGTTATTATTCCCACTTTTTTCATGTTGTCGCTCCATTTGAGGTCGCAGAAAGTTGAAAAGCAAATGCTCTGTTTGCGGTGAAGACACTTCTTTATTAGCGTTGTTATTGTAATCTTGATACATTTATTATAGTTAAGAAAAAAAGAAGAATAATCTTAAAAACTTGCTTTTTGTTTATTTATACCAAACTTTAATGATTGGCTAGTATTGCTTGGACGATCTCTTTATTTTTTTTAAAGGAGACATGAGAAAAAAAAAAAAAAAAGAATAGGGATGTCATTTGTCCGACTCCAAACTAAAATGAATATATGTACTTGCCACGTCTTCCTCCTCATTTAAAGTATTGCTTCGTGGGTATAGCATAGTATCACTATCCTCTTTTTTTCTTTTTTTCTTTTTTTCTTTCTTTTTTTTTTTTTTTTTGATTTCGGGTGATTTGCAGATTTACGTTTCTCTATCTTGACATTTTGCCATTCTAACGTTATCATATATACAATTATCACGGTGAGCTTACTTTACATGCATTAATTAAAGTCATTAATTTAGTAAAACGCCGGTCTTTGTTTCTTTTTTCTTAATTTCTGGATTGCGCATCCTCGTACCCGTAGACCCTTACTCTCTATTGATCCTACACACACACACACACACACACACAATAAGTATATAAACGCAATTCAAGTTATTTACCTCGGGTATCTGTAGCAAATCAGCCAATCAAGTATAGCTTAAAGAAGCGTGTCTGTGTGTTGTCTATCCTCCCCCTTATGACTAATTAGATATATAGTTTTTTTTTTTTTTTTTTCAAAAAGAAAGAATATAATGTCTCTCACTCAATCGCACCTCTAATTAATACCAAACTAAGGTATAGGCATCAAGGGTTTAAACAAAGGTGTCAGGTCAGAATGGGCTTATTTTTTATAGCTAAAGCGTGCTTCTTTGTATTACCATACGGCTTGAAGTGTCTTTCTTGACAAGCCTCGTGTTGGTTGTAGCCTAGTGCTTTCCCAGAAACCCATATTTTTTGTTTAAGTTTGTAATGTTTGTTGTTGACCCTGATATTTGTTTCGCCGTATGCGTACTTGGGTTATGTATGACAATTCATAAACTCAACAAGAGCGTTTAAATGCATCTAAGGTAAATTTAAACGACGTAGCGATAGATGTTTTAAGTGGTGCGCTATACAATGCTATTCCTTAATCAATTTCCATGTAAACCCTACAAGTTACAGTAAAACCTTAGCATATTATGGCACCACCTTATACTCATCATAATAGTATACATATATTTTTTATTGTTGTTCACAATATGTTACTAGTAAAAAGATGCCATAATAAATACATAGAAAAAGCGAAAAAAAAGAAGAGCATACAAGGGAAAGTGGTGTTTGTTATTTTCTTGATCTTTGACCTAAAAATAAAATAAAATAAAAGATGTACACGCGTTATGTTCACATTGAAAACAAAGATCCAAGAAGAATAAATACCTTCCATGGGATTTAACATATGTGATTGCTTTCCAAAACTCATAGCAGAAGAACGCGACTTTTTACTTGAATCGGGATCTAAGCGAGATGATAACGTAAGCACATTTGATAAAGAGAGATGATCATTATTTACTTGTTGATGAAGAATATATAGAGGTATTATCTAAGTAATAATGTTATTAATACTAGTTGTAACTAGTATTATCTATAATTATTACTTTTACTATAGTTTTCATTATTATTATTATCGTTACTATATTGAAGTGAGTCAAACGATGGCAGCTTATTGTTATTGTTGCCATAGTAATTGTATTGGCTTGATTTTAATTTAGATACTTGCAATCGAAGATTTTCTGCATTTTGTAAATCTTGCTTATTTTTATTACTACTATTACCAGAACCACACTGACAGGCTTTTAGGGAATTATCAGTAAAAAATTAATACCATTTTATGCTGACTTACAATTGTTTGGACTCGACAGGCTGGAAACCACATCAACAAGATCTTGCATTGCCTAATTAAGAAAAATGCCCATTTTTTGTTTTTAGACCAGGAAAAAAAAAAAAAAGAAATTCTCCTTACATCTTGTTGCTTTGATACAACCATTCTTAAATGGACAACTTCATTAAACAGTCGTTCGCAAGATGTAGAAACACTTTCTAAATGTTCTTCAATACGTAAAATATATTTAATAATAGTATCATCTTCATTTTGTTGCTGTTCTTCCGTATATGCAGCCATGGCAGCAGCAGCGGCGGCAGCTTGTAGCTCCTGTTCTTGTTCCTGTTGTTGCTCTTGTTCTCGTTGTCTTTGCTGTTGTCTTAATATAGATTGTTGGTTTTTGGGACTTTTTCTTTTGATATATTGCAAGTCGCCTACTGCACCTCTTCTAAAGTTTGGGTGCTTGAACTCCCAGGTTTGATTTTCGTTTGTTAAATTAGAGTGAATTAAGTCGTTTACTTTGTGAAAACCATACACTGTTTAAAAGTGAATATATATAAATTATAACAAATAGGATGATATTTACTGTTAAGTTGTCTGACAAAGCTTTGCCAATTGTTATGTTTAAAGTATTGTGGTAAAACTGTTTTTGAAAAAGCTGTTGGGTTTGATACACTGAATAAATCGCCATGACTTGACCAAGCTATTAAATCGGATGTATCAGGATCTTCTAGCATTCTATTACAGCAGGAAGGTAAGGAGTCAAGGCGTAGATAAAGAGGCAAGTGAGCTTACTTGTATAATTTATTAACGAAAGCTGCTTGAGTTTTCATGTTTGCTATAGCAGGCGGAGTGTTATTATTACTACCACTGGTCACTAATTCTGTGCTAGACGGAGAACCTTCTATTTCACTACTTGAATCCAACTTTATTCTATAAGCAATTTTATTATTAGCTATTATAAGGGGAATGTTTCCCTCTACCTTTTATATCGACTCGAATCATTTCCGCTTGAGCTACTTGCTGAACTGGATCGACTACCGCTACCATTTTTCTTCATTTTTTTCACATAAATATTAAAAAAGGAAAAATTATTATTTCAACAGCAAAATAATAATGTCAATTATACAAAAAGATTATATAGGAAGAAAAAAAAAGAAAGAAAGAGAGAAAAAAAAATCAGTAGAAAATTATCGAAAAGTTTTTCTTTTTTTTTTTTTTTTCTATTTTGAAAAGCGCAATTGTTTTTAATGACATCACGCAGTTACCCGATTTTTAGGGTCAAATGGATGAATTTGGATAGGTATCGAAAAAAAAAGGATATCGAATATTTGTGTTACTATTTTGGACTTACCCGAATACATATTCCTATGTTCTATTTTATAGCTTTATATTCTTTAACTGTCAAACACGATTTCGATTGAGAAAACTTTTATAAACTTTTTTTTTTTGAAACTCAAAATTATCGATATTTACCAAAATTGGGACCCTTTCCCGAATCCTCAAAAAACGCAAAATATCGATACAAGCCACAAATTAACCTTCAACATTATCACTAATAATTAGGGTAATGAACTGGGAATTTTTCTCAAAGTTCTCACTGGGACAACTTGTTGCCCTTTTTTTTTTTTTTTTTAAAAAAAAAAAAAAAGAACAATGTCAATTTCAGTAACGCTTGCAACTGGTTTCATAACAGAAGGTATTGCTGCAAGAAGGATAAATTGTTGAGTTAAACTGGTATAATCGTCGCCGATTCGTACATTTTAAAGCGGTGACTCTCAAACTGTACTTTCCATTAATGGGACAAAATGTTCTATACAGTTCTATACGTAACATTTTCCGATAATAAGCACGCGCATATCCTCCACATTTTCATTTATAGTAATAGCCGTTGTGTATAACAACTGTAAAAAATGATCGTTATTCATAATTTTCCTCCTTTTACTTTCTAGAAATACGCGTATACTTTCAAATTATGGGAAAGGATATATAGGTGACATTTTGTGTCAGAAAAAGCTTAATTGCAATAAGCTTTTATAACAATGATCCTTTTCATTAAAACGGCTGTTTATTAAATTATAGATAGTCCATGTCTTAAAGGGACTGGCAACTAATGAATAACATGTAATTTTCTATATCATTCATTACGAAGGTGGTCTGTTCGATGCTCTTTTGAGAGCAAAGTTTCCATGGCACAACAATTTCTAGGCAACGGTAACTCCGTATGCATTTGAGTAACGTTCCAGCATGTCGGGAGCCACTTAAAAGACTAAAACAAAACAGGATCGCGTACTCTCTTCTACACCATATTGATTTGATTTCATAGAGGTTAAACAGTAAAACTAACGCGGTCTGTGTGGATTTGATCTGCAGATAACCTCTATATGGGGCGATTTTTTAATATACTTGATTGTTATTTTAATCGTTGGTGGTTCTGAGTATAATAAGGCGAAACACGAATTTTCGGCAACAAGAAGCAGAATAGCTCAAGACAAGTTGTTGATGCTAAGTACCGTAATCACAATACAAAATGAAAGCAAAGTAAGATGTGTTTTTAATTCTTTTTACGCGCGCGCTTATTTTCGCGTATTATTTGAAGGCCACTGTAACTACACTCATTTAAGGCCATAAATGTAAAAATGAAAATATAATAACAGTTGGTAGAGCGATTAATACAATGAACTATCATCGATAAATACATATGTTGAAAAATGACTATATATCAAATAAGGCTCTTAGTAAGCCAGAGACTGCCAACTGTCTCACCATTATTCTAAAACAATTATTTATCTTCACTCGAAGGCTCATCAGTGATAACAGCAGGCGTACTATAGCCATCCGTGTAAATAGCCCTTTCTAGTAGCAGTGAGACTAACTATCGTAGGTACTTCTTATCCTTCCAGATAAACAAGTTTATTGATTTTATCTAGACCATTTGTTGCTTGGTAAAAAAGACAGTGTGAGATTCGAGAGCAACAGACATAACGACTAAAAGGTGTGTGATAACAGCCGCTCGAGTACTTGTATGAATCCAATATAACTTGTTACTCTATTATATTCGTTTTTTTTTTTTTACTAGCAATGGCAATAATGTCGTTGGAAGGGCAGCAGTAACCGTATATCTAGTACCATTTTACGCGAATACTTTTTATTCGTCCATTATTAAATGTTTCATATCTTTGAAGGATTTTTCTGACAAACAAGCCTTCTCCACAAAGCAGGGACAAATTTTTAATTTTTTTTTTTCTTCAGGCTTCTGGCATTTTCGATACCTCAGAAAGTCACAGAATGCCATTTTTGGAATATAAATGAGTAGTAGAATCGACCAGAAACTTTTTTTTTTTATATACTAAACTTTTCTTTTCGTTAATATTTAACATACATGGGGGCTGTTGACTATTATAAAGTACTTGATATTCCAAAGAACTCGAACGATATCGAAATAAAGAAAGCATTTAAAAAGCAAGGTGAATTACAAATAGAATAACGATGTGTTGAATCATGAACTTATCTTATTGTTGTATAACAGCTCTAAAGTTTCATCCTGATCGAAACAAGGACACATATGCAAAAATACAATTTCAACAAATTAACGAAGCTTTTGAAACTCTAAGTGATAAAGCAAAGAGACATATTTACGACCAAGAAAACTCTAAAGCAGCAACCCACTTGGACTTTGATGCATCGTATGCTGAAGCTTTATTTTCAAAATTCTTTTCTGATAATCTTCCTTGTTCTGCTGCTTCTACCCACAAAAACAATATCAATAAACCGCAAGCTATCAAACGCACACTTCCCGTATCGCTTAACGATATCTATACAGGAGCCACGAAAAGACTCAAAATTACGCGAAACAATAACCTTTTTGATCCTACTCTCCTCACTCTTCATGTCAAGCCCGGCGTCAAAAATGGTACCACATATACTTACAAAGGCCAAGGGGACCTTTTGCCTTCAGGTCAGTGTCAAGATATCGAGCTTGAGATCCAAGAAAAGCCACACGAGATCTATCGACGTCAAGGCGATCACCTCTTTACCACCGTGAAGCTCACGCTTCTCGAAGCGCTGACGGGATTTAAGAAAGCTATTCCTAAACTCGATGGGCAGTACTTCTACATCTGCAGCCAGAAACGCGTCATTCAATCAGGGCAGCAACAAGTTTTACAGGGTGAAGGGATGCCTAACGAGATTACAGGCATTAAAGGCAACTTGATCATACAGTTTCAAGTAGAACTACCCCAAACTTTATCCTCAGAGCAATGCCAAGCATTGCAACAAATCCTTTCGTAAAAATAGGAAACTAAATATATGTACATATGTAGATACCCTTCAAGAATAAAAGAAAAAGTAATTTTTTTGTTGTTGTTTATTTAAACATAGTTCAAGTGAACATTGCCATTTACAGAGGACATAGAAATACTGTTTTTACTATCTGCATGATCTCCAAAATAGCCGTCTAATGTACGCCATCCGCCAGACTTGCGATGGATTTTAGTAGGCTCACTAGACTCTACGATTCTTCTACCCACTACATTACTAAGATGGTATTTGCTTTCAAAAGAAACAGGCTATAGATGACATGAGTACACATAGGCATACATAAAAGCTGTAAAATTCCTTACCACTTCAAGATCATTGGAACCATTGGCTACACTTAGACTAATACTTGTTCCGCGTTCTTCTTGCTGGACGATCTGCTTCACCTTGATCTCATTGTGTCCATTGGCTAGAGAAGATTTAAGATCGCCTTTGGTTAACGCGTTCAATGTGCCGGTGATATGTCCGTTCGCGACTGAAAAGCGACAGTTGCCAGCATCAATTGCACCAAAATTAAGATGACCATTAGCAATAGACACCTTAAATTCGTCGTCAAAGATCAATCCTTCCTGAACTTCAATACCATTGTTTGTGAGTGCAATGATGAATGATTTCAAGCTGGCTGCTGAAGGAACTTCAATCTTGATATTGATTTTGATACAAGCGTTAGTTTCATCGTCATCATCTTCCTATAGAGAGAGTTAGCACGTTTGTACAGGAATCAAAAAAGAAGGGTGAATTTACGTGGATAGTCAATTTGTATTGTCCAGTTTCTTCTATTTGTGTATCTTCAATCCATACAGTATCTAACAAACGTTCATCGCTCACAACAATGTCGAATTTCACCTTTACTGAATCGAGAGCGTCATTGATAGAGACTTCTGTTTGTCCTCCAGCTATTTGAATTCCATGATGTGTTTTGCCTTGAGTTTCTTCAATAGAAAGACTATTGAAAGTGGCAGGGTCGAATTCGAATTCAGAAACACCGTCAAAGGCATATCCAGGCTCTAAGGTACATACACTATTTTGTGCTGCTTGTTCAAATATATCATACTAAATATAGAATCAATTAGCTTTTAGAAAATTGCATAAACTACTCAATGTTTACCTGCTGCTTATTATAGGATTCAATACTAAGGGATTCATCTTCTTGACTTGGTAGTGATTGATGGCAATAGTTTGATTTGTAAAAATAAGCAAAGAATAAATAGAACCATAGACCTGTAAATATTAATCGAGGCGTATGTGTTCTAAACCAATATATAAAACCATGACGTCTATTGTTCATTGGTTGTTGATTTACAGGCTCAGGAAGTAAAGGTTCTTTTTCACTTAAAGAGATGTATCCTTGATTGTTGGTATTCATGATTATTTGGTATATATATGTGTATTTTGATAGATTTACAAAAAAAAAAAAAAAATAAGCTGTATTTATAATGTTGTGTTTGGTGTAACTCCAAGATCTTGGTCCTTGGCAATCCATCTAGCCAAGATTCTGAGCTCTCTTGGTAAATCCTTAGGGTGGCGGCTATGTGCGGGCCATTTTTTTTTTTTTTCAAGACTTCTGATGTTGAATATGGTAATTTCATCCTTTTTTAGCATATAAACCATCAATATATTATTACCTTGGCGAGTTTGCGCATTGCTAGAATAACCACTTTATATAAACAAGTTGTGAGGGTCTTTTGAAAGATAATAAATACTAATAAAAGCATGTCTTTTGAAGACGAGAAGCAAAGTAATGTTGATATCTTTTCAATGGTTCCTCAAGTTTGAAGTAACGTACAAGACAGAGAAATTGCCATGAAAGTCTGTGAGGAGATTGAAAAAAAAAAAAAAAAAAAAAAAAAAAAAAAAAAACTTTTGTTCCTCAAAATTACGATCAACAAGATGGGTTCCTCTCTCTCTAAATTTCTGCATAATGCCTAAGGGTAAGGGTGAACTTTTAATTGACAATATATACCAATAAAGAAAAAAGAGGGATGCAACGAGAACGACGAAAGAACATGGATTGGATGGATGGATGTTTTAACGAGACTCAATTCAACTATTCAACAGCGAAATAGGAAACAGGGAGAAAAAGCAATTTTTTATTTTGTAAATTGGCAATGTCGTTCTTCTCTCTCTCTTTTTTTTTTTCTTGTTTGGGATATTTGTCATGTGGAACATTGATTGATTGTTTGATAATTAGTTAGCGTTTCCGGAACAAAGTACCGTATGACTCTCGGTTTGCCTGTTGGTGCTGTCATGAACTGTGCCGATAACTCTGGTGCCAAGAACTTGTATGTCATTGCTGTCCGTAACATCAAGGGTCGTTTGAACAGACTCCCCGCCGCTGGTTGTGGTGACATGATTGTCGCTACTGTCAAGAAGGGTAAGCCTGAATTGAGAAAGAAGGTTTTGGCCGCTGTTGTTGTCCGTCAACGTAAGGCCTGGCGCCGTAGAGACGGTGTTTTCCTCTACTTTGAAGATAACGCCGGTGTCATTGTCAACCCCAAGGGTGAAATGAAGGGTTCCGCTATTACTGGTCCCGTCGCCAAGGAATGTGCTGATTTATGGCCTCGTATTGCCTCTGCTTCTGGTACTGTCGTCTAAATTCATTGTTTTTTTTTCTAGGAAATAAACAGAAAAATATGAGACTCATGAAACACGCATGTATATAATTCCCAAAATAAATGTGATTAAGGTCGATTGCAATAGTTTGATTTATACATTTGTAAAAAGAACAAGCTGGAGCGCTTTTCATCGAGGGTGAATTAGTTATATAGACATTTGCCGTATCCTTGATATTGTATATGCGTTTGCTGCTTATGTAATGGCTTTTTTTTTATTATTATTATTACCAAAGCCTGGATTCTTGAGATACATATCTTTATCAGTTGGGCGCATAATTCTCGGCACATAATATCTCTCTTCGGTAATTGCCTTCACTTATTTCAATACAATCTAGTATTATAAAATGGCTGTCGATTTATTCAAAATATATAAATAGAGGGAGTAAGAGAACAATAGGGTTGGTATAAAATATTAGTTGTTCAATAGGTGGGTTAACAACATCCTCCTTGAGTCTCATCAGCAAGTGCACTTTGAGTATGTCCCAATCGAATGCCGGAAGTCTTTAAAGAAAAGCATATAATAAGCATGATATTTTTTCAATCTGTACGTATTTCTTACCTCGTTAGGTGAAAAAACACCTGATTTGATCTTTTCATACACGTCTTCAGCTGTTTGAGCAAACACTTCTTCTACATTTTCTGCAGATTTTGCGGAAGTCTCTATAAAAAGTGGAATATCATTATCTTTTGCGAATTTCTCGCCTTCTTCTCGGGTAACTTGTCTTGACCGAGTTTCCAAATCGCATTTGTTACCAACTAGTACAATGGTGGTATTGGGATTAGCATGTTTTTTGACATCTAAAGATCAAAAGCATAAATAGAAGCACAAAAGCTTTTTATGTATCTTTCTCTCGCACCTTCTAACCATGTAGAGACATGCTCAAATGTTTCTCTTCGGGAAATATCATACACAATTAATGCTCCTGCCGCTCCTCTATAGTAACTTTGGGTAATACTTCTAAAACTTTCTTGTCCAGCCTAGCACAGGATGAGATGTTCTTTCTATAAAAAAAAAAAAAAAGAATATAGAGTAGTCTTCTTACCGTATCCCAGATTTGAAGTTTGATTTGCTTTCCATCTTTCAATGTAAGAAAACGAGTACCAAATTCAACACTGCAATCGAATTAATTATTGACATTCAATCTTCCATTTTACTCTGTGTACTTTACCCAATGGTTAACTCACGCCCAGCATAAAAACGTTTATCAGTAAACTGAAGTAGTAGACAAGACTTTTTTTGTTAAAAAGAAAAACAGAGTTTAATATAAACGATCGTCATAACTCAACTGTGTTATTTTTTTTTTTTTTTTTCACCTTTCCAACACCTATAAAGGTAATGGATGAATAAAGCAAGTAAAGATAATGAATAATAGATAATACCTGAATCACCCACTATAATGTACTATAAACAAAATGGTTAATTTTTACTTGGGAAATAGTTAAAAGATCTCATTACTTTGATAATATAGTTGTACGTGGACATTACTACAATAAAAAAGAAGATATCTTCTATAAATGATCAACTCGTCCAAAATTTTTTGTCATTAAATCATAAACATCTCACGTGGTAGTAGGTAGCATAACGACTTCAGTCATTGGTCAAAGTTCTGCGATCATTGTCATTGGCTACCTATTATATACCAAGGAGTATAGGGAGTAATTGGTATATAGTTCAATTTCCATATCCTGCATGAACACAAACTCATCAATTGAGCTTGTATGAAGGCCAACTAGGCAACAATAGAAAAAGAAACTTTTCTTTTGAGAAGTCAGCATAAAACTCAGTTAGTGTGTCCTCTGATGCTGCGGTAGTTAATAGAAAGCTTTAAATATGTACTATAATAGCGTGAAAAAAAAAATTTCTCTTTTCTTTTAGCTTTTCACACACATGTCGGAGCACGCCAACAAGTACGACGACCCCGTATTTTTCGATAAATACAAGCAAATGGCGCGTTCTCAACACGGCCTCTCAGGAGCAGGCGAATGGCACGAGCTGGAGAAGATGCTACCTGACTTTAAAGATAAAGACGTGCTTGATTTAGGGTGTGGTTACGGCTGGCACTGCATTTACGCTATTGAACATGGTGCGCGTTCTGTCATTGGTATTGACAGCTCTACTAAAATGATCGAAACAGCACGAACCAAACCTCACGCTGATAAAATCACTTACAAGATCGAAAGTATTGAACATATGGACTTCCCTCAAAACGCCTTTGATGTTGTAATGAGCTCGTTGACATTCCACTATATTGCTTCATTTGATGACATTTGCATTCAGGTGAAAAAGTGTTTGAGAAAAGGTGGCGATTTCGTCTTTTCTGTTGAAAACCCTGTGTTTACAGCATACGGTACAGGCGATTGGTACTATGATCCAGAAACAGGCAAGCCGTTGCACTGGCCTGTTGATCGTTACTTCGAAGAAGGCGTCCGAACAACCAACTTTTTAGGTGAAAGCGTCACGAAATATCATAAAACCATTGGCACCTATCTCAACACCCTTTTGAAACACGGTTTTCAAATCACACATGTTGTAGAACCTATGCCTGAAAAAAGTATGATTCCCTCCATGCCAGACGAACTTAGAAGACCCATGATGCTCTTGATTTCTGCTAAATTATAACAGGGGGAAAAAAAATAGTGTCTGCGTAATACTGTGCAGTCTAATAAAAAGAAACCTTTTTTTAATTAATTAATTAATAAATAAATGTCTAATGATGATGTTCTTGTTCAGAAGACTTGACGTTGTAACCAATCAAGTTTCTACGACCCACAATCTCACCAATGAGGAAAAAGGTATAGATTTCAGCAAGGACGACACCGCCTTTAGCGACGTCGGAGAAGGTTAAGTTCTTGAGGGCCTTAATTTTAAGGGCTTCTTTAAGAGTGCTTTGTGCTTGAGTGAATTGCTCGCTGGTAGGGAAAGCCATACCTTCCTTGGTATACACTTGTTTGGCTACTTCAACAGCAACCTTTGTGTTGTAGATAATAGGCTTTTGAAGGGCTAAATACAAGTTAAGTAACAAAGACAGTTTGCTTCGTAAATGAGTAATAGTTACCAACAAGCTTGTTGATATAATGTTGAGCACAACCAAGGTATTTTGAAGCCATTATTTTATATGAAAGAGAAAAATGTCAAAAGTTTTAATTTTTGGCGGGGGGAGCAAGTTTAGAAAAGTCCGAGTGACGTCGAAATCTGGTAGTACCACACTAACTCTGGCATACAAAGTGCAGAATCCGTCAAACAGAGAAAAAGGTATTGGAGCAACTGCTATTGACAAGCTTCATCAGCTTTTGATTCTTTGTTATCATTCTTTTATACGGATTCTAATTGAAAAGAGTGGAAGTAGTTCGCATTCAGAAAGTATCTCTTCTATAACTAAATAACTATGAGAGCATACATTCTGTTTTATACTAAATCTTCACATGAATATATAATTGAAGGCAGCCTGTTATTCAGTGTACTATTCTAAATGCTTGAGTATAAAGAACCTTTACTATTAGATGGACATTTTCGAAATTCGTCCCACAAACAAAAGGGGACGGAGTTTTCAAATAAGTGAAGCATAATAGTCATAAAACGTCAAGCAATGTTGTTGTTGTTTGCCAAGTTAATTGGAAAAGATAAAATCGGGTGCTTTCATAAGATAACAGTTGAACAAGAAGCAACCTATTTCCAGTATAAAACAATAGTTGCAAAATAGATAGAAGAGCAGTAGAGATGAGGCTGTAATAATAATCTACCAACTGTTGTATCCAAGATATGCAGAAGAAAGAGATTAATCTTTTTGTACATGAAACACTTTTCTATAAGATTGTAATTATATAAACAAATAATTTAATCTTTTTTTTTTTTTTTTTGTATTCCATCGGATTTGCAAGCATATTTAGTCGGGTATCAATGCGTATCTCTTTTATATAATTTTTGCAGCTAAAATAGTGGGCATGTACTACCTCTTTATTGTTCTACAGTGATTTGTAACCAAAGTAAACTATTCACATATGAAAAACCAAAGATTATATAAATGAACGGACTATATTTGTTTGTTGATTCCCACAACATGCGTAAACAAATACTCTCTCTCTCTCTCTCTTTGTGTGTGAATAGATATTATATCTGTTGTGTACACCCCCATTATTTATACAATATTATTAAAGGCCTCCTTAATTTGTATATATTTGGGTAAAGTTAAAAAAAAAAAATATCCCCTTTTTTCTTTTCTTTTTTTGTTTTTTTTTTTTTATTACAAAAAAAGATGTTGAAACAATCATTTATTCGTGGCGATGAGATTACATACAGTAAAGAAACAAGCAAAGTGCCTTCTATAACAACCATGTTTCTACTTCAAATACAAGCTACTATTATTCAGTTACTTACTCAATTACCTTCTAAATCAAAGTTTGCAAGAAATACGACTGCTATTCAAAAATCAACATCGTTTTCTATACTAGAACAGAAAAGACGCTATCTTGTTTTATCTGTTCAGTTTGCATTATTTCAATGTGTGCATTGGTTTTTATTAGTGCTCTTATTTTTAGTAGACGTTGTTGCGCGTTTTTTAAACGTTGAAGATGAAATGGCTGAAATAACTACTAGTAAACAACATCGTCATCACTATCAGCAACAACAACAACAACAAGAAGAAGAAGAAGCAAAAAAGATCAACGGAGATTCGGAACCTGCGTTACCGATCACAACGACCACAAACCAGATTAAAAATAACACTAGTAATTCATCAGCCTTGGTCTCACCTTCCTCTCCTACTCATTCTCCCACTCCAAACTTTGTCGTTCGTCAAAGAAAATCCTCTAATAACACCGATGAATCACGTGTGCGTCATATCCGTTCTTTATCAAATAATATGATTGATCAAAAGAAACCTATTTCGCCACAGAAATTACGTCGTATTACAGCTCAACGTGAAATCACTGTTCAAAATGCTGTTTTGCCCATTCAGCCAAAGAAACATCACCATCATCATCATAGTAAAAAGCCACCCACTATCTCACATTCATCTTCAAGTTCTTCTACCACAACTACAACAGACAGACCAAAAATGCAAAAAACAATGTCATTATCAACCGCACAACAGCACCATAACGAGGTATAATAACTATATATACATATAATACGATTCTCAAGCTGTGGACATTAATATAATATATGTATAACCCTTAGTGTAGTAAGAAAGTTATAAAAACTTATGAAAGATGTTGTCCTGCATGTGCACTATCTTCTCATTAAAACATAATATCTTTTTTTTTTTTTTTTAGTCTCTATTATAAATAAAGTTGTTCATCGAATTTTACTCCCTAAAAGTTTATTTTACTAATTGACAATGATATATATAGAGCTGGACGTCTCCCTATATTATTATTATACTAAACACAAAAAATGAGCAATGATCAAATAAAAGCGTAAGAGAGGGGGGGGGGAGACAAGTTGGAATCAAAATATGAATTAAAGTAATGTTTACCAGTAGGGAATATTACACAGCTCTTGACATATGCAAGAAAAAGTCCCCTTATGAATAATAATAACTATCAGTGACAAGTCCCGCTTAATAACTATACATATACTATTAGTGCTAATAATTCAAATGACTGGGCTCAATCACTTTTTGTTGTTGTATGTGTCTATTTCCCTACTGTGTATCGTATATATAATAATAGATTTTCTCCTATCTCCAAAGATAGTTACCGTATAATAACATACATATCTCAGTATTACTATAGGCTAGGACTAATATTATAACCCAAGCTGGTTTTTTTTTTTTTTTTTTTTTTGAACAAACACAAAGTCTGCAGGTGTCAATTGATTTTGATGCTCATTTCTAATCTCTATATTGCTGTTAGTATCATTTTCAATTGATTGTATCTATGGAAAGGGGGAGTACATTTCGCCACTCTTTAATATTTAGGAGTAATGTAATAAATGTTCTATTAACATACATGTATCAGTTAGAGAGAAAACGCGTCTTTTATATGACATACCATTTATTATTGTGATATTATGTACCGAAATAGAAAATAAAATACGGCGTAAAACACACCGGCAATGGAGCTATAATAAATTTGTTAGATCATCTCAATTCTTGTGGTTTCTATTGTTTTTTTTTTTTTTTTTACTGTGCAACTCGGTCTAGGTTATTTCGAATCCGGGGCTCCCGAGAAGAGAGATATACCTCCCTCCCTATTTTTCTTTTTCTTTTCTTCTTCTTTTCTCTCTCTCTCTTTATATTTGGTAAAGGAAATGTTGTCTGGTGAACAAGTAAACGATACTTCTTGCTGGGATTCGTATAAAGAAAAACGCACGAACGTAGATTTATATGTAGACAATGCAGTGGTAATGTATGTACCTACATATGTAGGCGTAAGAGGAAACGCACAAATCCGCAGATTCTTTTTAAATCCTCAATTCGCTGAAAAAAACGTCTCTGTTCAAGAAACTGTTATCAATCAGGTATTCGCAGACAATCAATTGGTTGAAGAGTCTGTATGGACAGTACATTTTCATACAGGTGAGTGTGGTTGGTTAGTTCCGCAAGTTGAAGACAGGCTTCTGGTAAGTTGGTGCACTTTTTTTTTTTTTTTCCTATTGTGCTCCTGTCAATTAAAACACTATCTGCATATACATATAGAGAAATGCAACGGTTAAGTTTCCAATGGTAAGTAATATACATTAGAAGGGATGATATATATATATATATATATATATAGGACAGTCAATTGATAAATACATAATAGACGACATTTGTTCATTTTGATAGTGTCAGCAATAAAATTGCATCTATTCGTTATTTTTGGGATCAAGCAGGCGTATTGAAACAATTAAAGGTCATTCCAGATAAACTTGGTTGGCCTGTAACTTCAGGAGAAAAACAAGCGGAGAGCCTTTTGTCGTTGAATAAAGTTCAATTTAAGGGTTTGAACGGTGATGATGATCATGTAAATACAATCACATGGCTCGTCTTTTATTAATATACTAACAATTAGATACAGGGAGATAATCAAAATGCCCAAAATAAATCCTGTAAGTCTTATATATAATAACTCATAGTACATAGTCGCTAATTGATGAATGTAAAAGCTACCGGACGAAATATCTTCACTTATCAACCTCCTCCAGAACGCCGCCTTGTAGCACCAACAAACAAATTAAACTCGTCGTTTACGTTTTCTCATGATGAAGGATCAAAACCAACTGCCTCACAATCAATGCCTGCTGCAGGTAAACCAACTCCTCGCATTCTTCATAATATCATTGGTTGATGATTATGTTGTATCTTGCTTTAATGTATTTGCTTCAACTAAAAAATAAACAAGTAATCGCTTTTTCTTTTTTAAAAAAAATACTCTGTCAACCCAAGAACAAGTTGTTAGGTGATAGCTTGTATTTTATAGAATTGACATATAAATGAAAAAAAGTTGCTCGAGAAATGAAATCATTCAATAAAGATACCTACACCAAGGTACATTCACGGTTATAGAAAGTTCCTTATACATACGTAAAGGCAAGTGCCCCTGAAGACAACAGGCAAATAACAAGCTTCTGTCTTGTGCGTAAATAAGGAAAGCTAGTCTTTATCAAGTTTGAAGACCACCCATTACTTATTACCTAATGGCCGTCAGCTTACTAAACAGATAATCGGAGTCTATGATTGGTTATTAGTAAATCTAGTTATAGTAATACGGTGCCTTGGGATGAATCATGTAATCAGTATAAGTTCCGATCGACAAAGGGTTTATTTTTTCTTTGATGGTTTGTGCCTTGGGATTGCCAAGAGCTGGAATATCACTCATGATTACTGCGGCGGAGGCATCTCAATGACTCAGCTCGTATGCACATTTTGTAAAATGATATTAGCTTTGATGTCATTGGGCCATCAAAAAGTCATCAGGGGAGTCTAAATGTTATCTCCTTCTACTACTGAAGAAGAACAATAAAAAAAAATTTTTTTTTTTTTTTTTTGTTTTCAAAAGTAAATGGTAGACATGTCGACATCAGGAACATCATTCGATGAAGTTGAAGATAGTGGTAGAGTGCTAAGTATACAGTCGCATACGGTACCTATATTATATATACGTGATTTGGATGCAGTAAAAATAATGAAAAGTGTTATTATTAGGTACATGGTTATTGTGGTAAATAGCAACAAGTACACATACCCAATATAAGGGCTCAACAATAATATACATAAACATAGGCAATAAATCTGCTGTATTTCCACTTCAAACTTTAGGATTTGATGTTGACGTTTTAAATACAGTTCAATTTTCCAACCATACAGGTACTATGAGGCAATAGAGACCCAATGCAATAATAACAATGATAATAGGATACCCAAGCTTTACTGGTAGAAAGTTTACAGCGGAAGATGTTCAATCCTTATTCGATGGTTTAGAAGCAAATGGATTAACAGACGAATATACCCACATATTGACAGGTTACATCGGTAATTTTGAAATTCTACAGACGATCGAGAAGATGGTGATCAAAATGAAATCAAAAAACCCTCATATGATTTATGGTAAAAAGAAGAAAAAACATAATTATCGTGTGTAGATCTGACAATAGAAATATGAATAGTATGTGACACAGTGATGGGGGACTGTGGGGAATTATATGTCGCTCCAGAATTAGTACCACTTTATAAGCATATCATTCAATATGCTGATATTATTACACCTAACCAATTTGAGGCAGAGTAAAGTTGTTTTAAATATTAAAATATGCACATATATAGTAATGATGTAATTACGATAGAATTTTATCTGACAGGAAAATTCAATCTTTACAAGAGACGTGTTTAGCAGCAAAGGCGTTGCATGAAATTGGATCAAAAAACATTGTCATTACATCATTGAACTTACCACTAAAAGATATACCTCAAGAAATCCATATAGAGACAAGTAATGATGATTCTTTGTATTGCTTTACAAGTCAACAAGTTGGCGACCATGTAGTGCAACACTTGATATCATTCCCCACCTATCCAGGCTATTTTACAGGTACAGGCGATCTATTTGCCTCACTGGTGGTTGCTAGGATACAAGAATCGATCAAAAAAAATGGAAGATCGAATTATTCTCTAGTGAATGCTGTATATCGTGTTGTTTGTAGTGTAAACCATATTGCTAAAATGACATATTTACATCAACAGACAATTCTTCATGACAAGGAAAACAAAAATGCAGCAGAAATTTCGCGTACTTGTGAGCTACGTTTAATTCAAGGAAAGAAGGCGATTGAAGAGCCAGAGAACTTTATTTCCAGAGATGATATCAAATTAATTCAGATCTAAATAAAACTAAAAAAAGAATTTCATCATAGCATTTTTTTTTTTCTCAGGGGGAAATAAAAATATTTAAACACTAATTTAGGGTAACTCTTCTTTAAAAAGCGCTAAACAAAAAAAAAAAAATCATATCATTTCTGTCAATAACTATCATCTTGTCTTTCTTTCTTTTTTTTTTTTCTCTTCTCCTCTCTACAAAATGAACAGATTCTTTTCTTTTCGTTTTTTCTGTAGAAAGAAACTCCATTTTTCATCAAATTAAAAACTACCGATCAAATTGCATCCAATAAAAACATTCAAAATTTAGAATTTCCCTTTCTTTTTGATCGCAGATATAATTTTGGGATCTCTATCGCCAGATTGGGGGCCGACAGCACTACTAAAAATTATGATGGCGATAAAATTTTCAAGGCAGTCGGCACCCAATGAATAACGTTCAAATTCCGTCATATTAAATCTCTATAAAAAGAAGGAAGGGCAAAAAAAAAAAAAAGGAACGAGTTTTTCATCTATTTCTTTTCGTTAAATGTGGCCTATAAAGACATCGACTAAAAACAAAAATATTCAAGTGAATTTACTAGAACCCATTGTATTTGTTGGATCAAATTTAGATTCCCTTCCTGTAATAAGAGGAACCATAGAGATTAATATTGACAACAAAATAAAAAGTCTATATTTATTCTTTCAAGGTGTCATGAAAACACTTTGCCTCCAAAGTAATATTTATTTTTACTGAAAAAAAAAAACAAACAAATTTACTCATGTCACGACTAGAATCGAATACAGAGATAATAGCGCAAAACCACTTAGAAATAGTACCTAACAGCACTAAGAGATATACATTTGAAATGCCTTTATCCGCCGGTATCCCTGAAACAATTCACTCTTCTCAAATTAATATCAACTATGAACTGTCTGTCAAGTTAGACTATTACAAATCATCGTCAGTTTGCCACGAAGAATACAATAAACCCGTTGTCTTGGCTCGATTGCCTGAAAACGGTATGCTTGCTGGTGAAAACCATAGCAACACTACGATCGATTCTCGCAAGCATTTTTCCAATTGGTGTCAATACAGAATTACACTAGATAAAAAGTCCATTTTCATTGGCTCGACATTACCTGTCAAACTAGAAGTTGCTCCCTTAGTAACTGAATTAAAAATCAAACAAGTGGTCGTTCAGCTTATTGAAAAATGCACCTTCAACGATACCAACACAACTTCTCAATCTGTACATTACATGTATCCTGCAAAAGGTCATGCATTGACACTTCCAGTACGACCAATTACAAAGCCATGGGAGGCCTCTTGTGCTTTTCAAATCCCAAATGAAAAGAAGCAACTCTCTCACTCTACAGATAACTATGCTTCTTTCAATATTCAACATACACTGGCTGTCTCTTTCGTCATCTCTGTCCCAACAAACAATAGCGGTACACAGTTTAATACATATGGTCAAGGAAGATTCGAAACAAAAACCATCTCTTTTCAAACAGATATTGATTTATTAGACAGTCATCTGTCTACGTTAGTGCATTGTGAATTGCCGCCTTATAATTGCCCTGTATCAAATGAAGAATTATATAAATTAAACAGTCATGGTTTAGCACCACGATCACCACCTAAATATGAAGAAGCCATTATTTATCCTCCACTTTCTATTTCCATTATACCCTAAAAAAACACATGTACCTTTATTTGCTTAAAAAAAAAAAAACAATAAAGACCCGATTGTCGGGATTCTGCTGTACTTTCATATGACTAGACAATTGCTCAAGATCGATGCTAAAAATCGTTCAAAAACTAAAAGAGATTGAGATAAAAAGTTCTCCATGTTTATAAGGGCATACAGTGAGGTCATTGCTGCTAACAAAGTTACCAGCCTCAACCTTAATTGCACTGTCTTGCTTGGAGGGAATTCTGTAAGTTTGTTCCAAAGAGAAAAACGCTTATGCTAACGTTAGTTTTTTTCTATCATTTCTACCATGAAAAAAAAAAAATGTTATGTTATTATTATTATTTACATTAAACTAGTGTAAGTTTCAAAAGAATATACTAAATGCACTGACATTCACGTTCAGCAAATAGGTTAAAAAAAAAAAAAACGTAAAGCAAGAAAAAGCGAGTTTTCATTGTGTATGCAATGATATTCCTATGTGCTCATAAGAAAAGTTAAAGTATAAATTTATACCGTAATAGCCGGGTTATCATCTCGATATTAAACTATGGGTTTAAAACAGTCCGCGGCACAACTATACATTAATAGAAACCACACTAAAAAAAAATTAATACGTGTCCCTGAGCTTTTATGACACATAAAGTAGAAGCTAATATTATCTTTTTATAGCTATCTAGTGTATCATATATATATATATATATATATACTTAACATACAAATGCCGCAGCAGCATAAAAAAAAACCTAGTAAGTCTAAATTACGAAAGCACATCATATGATTTTATAGTAGCCTAATAAAGATTTATATATATAGAGTGCATAATACATCATTGCCACTTATGGAGGAAAATGATTGTTTATGTTTCATCCATTACTGTTCATAATTTGACCACTATCTTATTAGGGAAAAGTGGTTTTTCTTGGCACGTATTACTGTGGCTTTTAACAATGAAAGGACAACTGTTGCTAACGGACGTACGATCAAAGATAGTAACTCATTTAGCTGTTTTGACGCCTCCTTGACTTTTATGGTCATTACTGTTTGTAACACGACATCACCAGCCTCAAAATATAAAGTAAATATAAAAAAAGGGAGATTTTCAACTCAGGTTGCTGCTCTTATTTCTATAATTTTTAAATATGAATTGCTTTGGATCAACAGAGACAATAAAACCTATTAAAAGAAAGCTTGTGATTGTCGGAGATGGTGCTTGCGGCAAAACATGTTTATTAACTGTATTTTGTAAAGGCACTTTTCCTATTGTAAAACGTGTTATATATTTTTAACAGATAATAGTAAAAAAAAAAAAAAAAAAACTTACACAGTTATTACTTAGGAGGAATATATACCTACAGTTTTTGATAACTCTGTAAAGGATGTTACAATTAATGGGAAACCAATTATTTGTGAATTATGGGACACTGCTGGTATATTTATTAGACAAAATCTCGCAGTAGAATTGCATCTCATGTAAAATATAGGCCAGGAAGATTTTAATCGACTAAGAACCTTATCTTACCCAGATTCAGACGCTGTTTTATTAGCATATTCAGTAGACATACCAGACTCCTTAGAAAACATATACGGGAAGGTATTGATGATAGAGAGCATATATCATAAATAGAACCATTTATTCTTACTGTATTGTTATTAGTGGGTGCCTGAAGTAAAGAGGTTTTGCCCCGGTTTACCAATTATCCTGGTTGCCTGCAAAATCGATTTAAGACAGGATGAAAAGTACTCTGATTCGATGATTACCAGAGAGCAGGTAAATAACATAGCTCATAAAGGAGTCATTTAACAGCTTATGATAATCTACTGTTATAAAGGGTGAAGAAGTGGCTCATGATATTGGCGCTTATGCTTATGTTGAATGCTCAGCACTTTCAGGACAAGGTGTAAAAAGTGTATTCACAACAGCATTAAAAAGCACAATGAAGAAAAACCGATCAACAGGCTGTCAAATCATGTAAACGAAAATGGCTCTTTATCATATTTAATCATTATTTTGTATATCCATATATCTTTAATACACACTATGTAAATCTCTCTCTTTTTTTTCTTTCTTTATTCATGTTATCTTATTAGCGTTTTCAGTATAAATGCACTAATTTTAAGCAAACATATACTCTCTCCATAGCTCTTATTAGACTAGTCTATATGTATACAGTTGTTTTATTATTTTACACCCAAAATTTCTAATTCACTGTCTGAGAGTGCTAATTCGACATCAAACTCTTCCATAATAGAATTCTCCTCTGGTTTCTCCAATTCAATTGCTGTTTGCTCAAGTTCTTTTTCTTTTCTTTCCAACTCTTCTGCATGTTTAGCGATTTCTCGTTCTTTTCGCTTTCTAGCTAGTCGAGCCAATGCGTTTTCGCGGCTCTCTTCTACCACTGGCTCGTCGTCTTCCGTCATGGATGCTGATGCCATTTTGCGCTTTACACCACCTCTAAATAGCGGCTCATCATCATCCTCACTGTCATCCTCTTCCATGCGCGTAGAAGTAGATGGTTTTTCTTGTGCTAGTGCTGTATTCTTCTTTTTCTTTGGTTGTTTTTTGGTGGGAAGTGGCGTAGTGATAGGAAAGAATAAAGGTCGATTATCGTCTTCTGAAGATTCTTCTTCTTCCTGTCGTCGTTCTTCTTCCGCTTCATCTAACCTCTTTGCATTAACAAACAGCTGTCATGATGTATATACACCTTACCTTCTGAATTATTTGCTGCTTGATCTTTTCTTAGGCCTAGTCTGATATTTCTACGCTCAATGTATTCATCTTTCCAAGTGTCCAGCACAACTCTGACTCGTTTAGAGGATGCAGCTTTACCTACTTTTTGAGCAAAATCTTGAAATTTGAATTTTGGGTATAAGTTATTTGCCCACACGGTATAGTAAGTCATTAGTTTTTTCAAGTCTTCATCCTTTTAGAGAGAAAGTTAAATCAGTTATACTGCATGAGCTCAAACACAACTGATCTTACTTCATGTCCTTTTCCTCTGAATTTTAAATGTTGAGTCTCTGTTTTCAGTAACGTCAACCCTTTTCCATCTAATAATCTAACAACATTATACTAAGTTTGTATCATTTTGGGGAAAGGGAAAAATGTGTGTATTTACAGGTCCTCATCAAGTTTTAGTTTGGCTGCCTTTTTAGTAGCGGTTGTGGGTGCTTCTTCCTGATTCTCGGTAGGCGGTTCGTTTCCTCGAACGAGTTGTTCAACATCCTCATCAATATCATAGCTGTCAAGCAATATGTCAGCAAAGTTGTCAATATCAGGTTCCATTTTATTCTACAAGTAATTGAAAGAATAATAATAATAATATAAAAAAAATAAAAAAAGCGTTGAATATAAGCGCGTTCTGAAAACCGTGATATATCGCGCCAAATTTTATAGTTAAGCGAGTCACATTTTGAAGTGCATAAAACAACAAACAACTGCTATTTTGATATAGAAAGCCATCGATGCATATCCATTGGAAGCACATAAATAAAAGTGCCCTCAATAGCATATGTATATTAATTTACTATGTCTTTATGACAGTTATTGTAGAGTCTCTCTTTGCCTGCAAAAAAAAAAAAAAAAATTTGAAAGCGGACTTTTAACGTTTCAATCAGCCGCCTCCACCCCCAAAGCAAAAACTACGATTAAACAATAAATTTTTATTTGATAATATTTTAAATAAAAATGACCAATGAGCACATAGCATTTTCATGCTGCATTGCCCTGGTCAGTTCGCTGTGAAAAAAGAAAGAAAACCCCTTTTGAGATTAAAGGGAAAATGTAAAAGGTAGACGAAAAAAAGCAAAAACTACAGTTTTTACACTTTAAATTCAGACAATGTTAGTCTTTTTCTGGACAAATCAAAATTGATTTTTAGACCTATAGCTTACCTTTTTTAGACAAATATATAAGGAAGTTTGGAAAAAAGGAAAATTTACATCTAGATTAAAACGCGATCAGTTTACCCTTATTCTAAATATTGATCATTCTATTATACGCCTTCTTCATTATGCCTTGCCGAGTTTTTTTCTACGGTTTTATTTTCAGATTTTTTGTACATAATATTGTTGCATGATATATTAAAAGACTTCGTAGCGACAAATAATCCTTTAATCCTAAGAAAGACGACGATACAGCAGTCTATGCAAACCCTAATGATTCCCGAATATATATGTACCTAGTAAATAGTGGGGGGACTTTTCTATCAACCAAGAATATGGTCCTGAGTTGCTAACATAGTCATTCTCTACCTTCTTCTCCATTCCTGCCTGATTGTCTTCAGTGCTTGTTCAGTTGTACCTTTAGGATAAATTGCCAATTATTTATTTTCAAAGTGATAACTGCTACGTTTCTAACTTACATTTCTTCATAAAAAAGAGCCAGTTTACAAAAAAGTCAAGTTTACACCATCCGTAAAAGTTCCCGTGGTTGTGTTTGGCGATGATCTTAAAAATAAGGAAAATGTACCCATGAAAGGTCAGCTCAGTGGAACTAGTGGTGTTGTTCTAAGGAAATTGTACCAGAGGTCAAAGGAATTGACAACTGGAGTTGTTATGATCAATGAGTTCAAGACATCGAAGGCAAGAAAGACATGAAGCCTCTAAAAAACTATTTCTCACAAACTAAATAGGTTTGTTCGTCATGCAAAGAAGAAAATCTGAAGTACAAAGAGTTGGCAGATGATATAGAGTTCTACGGAATACTGGATTGTAAAACCTGCTGTATCCTGTGGAACAGGGACATCAGTGCTAGCAAGAACATGGCCAATATTTCCATGTCAATCTGAAATGATGAAGGACGTCCTCCTATTTTCAAACGTGAAGAGAATCGCCGTAGAGAACACGGTTTACCCTTGTGAAAACAAGTGTGATTAAAGATTTATAAAGGTAAGTTCAAACAAAATGTCTCTGGATCTCGTCTAAACGTAAATTTTCCTTTTTCCAAACTTCCTTATATATTTGTCTAAAAAAGGTAAGCTATAGGTCTAAAAATTAATTTTGATTTGTCCAGAAAAAGACTAACATTGTCTGAATTTAAAGTGTAAAAACTGTATATGAAGAATCTTTAAGCCTGCAATTACTGGTTCCCCCTCTTATTTTCCTCATTTCACACAATGGTAACATCTATGCATCCATCCATCCATCTGTTCAACTCTTCCCTAACATAACCCATCCTTTTTTTTTCTTTTGTTTTTTTTTTTCAATGTATTATAGGTTAAGCGTACAAAGAAAGGTAGAAATAAAACAACAAACAACAACGACATGACCGACATGCTCATTTTTTAATAATAGTCGGAATTACCGGTAAATACGGTACTCGTTATGGTGCTTCTCTCAGAAAGACCGTAAAGAAGATGGAAATCACCCAACACGCCAAGTACACCTGTACTTTCTGTGGTAAGGATGCTGTCAAGCGTTCTGCTGTTGGTATCTGGAAGTGTAAGGGTTGTAAGAAGACCATTGCCGGTGGTGCTTACACCGTCTCGTAAGTCAAAATAGATAACGTGTGTGTGTGTGTTTATATTGATTGCTTGTGTGAAAAATAGCACTACTGCCGCTGCCACTGTCCGTTCTACCATTCGTCGTCTCCGTGAATTGGCCGAAATCTAAATAGCATTTCATGTTATTTATATTTGACAGCAAACGAAAAAAAAAATACAACAAAAGTAATGATGAGCAATATATAAGATCTTTTTTTAATAAAAAAAAAAAGAATTTGTATATATTGGACACTTCAATATATATGTTGTCAATATTTTATTTGTATACATGCGTTTTTGAAAAACTAAAGAATAAGCATGTCTAAATGAGTCATGGTCTTGCAGTGTTGTGTAAACGATAATAGTTATATGTTTGTTTATCCATTTTGAGAGGTGATTAATTGAGAGGAACCATCTGTGACCACTCTATCGCGAAATCTGCCGCGTCTAAAATTTCCAATAACTTTCGTGTCTTTATTTTTATTTTTATTTTTTTTTTACACCCGAAAGAAGGATGCTATTTGCAGATCTAAAGACAATTTATGGTTTTCCTGATGGACTTACTGTAGCTGCATACAACGCTAACGGAAAGTAAATTACTCACGTCCAACAAAAGATACACCTATGTTTATTTAGAGGCTCATGACTTTTTCTTTTTTGTAGAGAAGCCATTACAGGCGGTGCTAATGGTTCAGGAGTAAAAGTTTACGAAACAAATGTTGACGATGAGGAATATACAAGCACAGATATCAACGAGCATATCGATAGTATTACTTGTGTTGCTGCTAGTGTAAGCTTCTATTTATCTATATATATATAAAAAAGTTTAACAATTTAACATACGAATAGAACGACGGTTCTTTTGCAACTGGCGGTGTAGACGGTATTGTTGCCTTATATAAAGCAAACAACTCGTTCAACAAGCTTTTAGCCAGAAGTACAGTGCCCATCCGTGATATAAGTTTTCATCCAAATGGTACAAAAATTGCCATTGCTACAGAGTAAGCCCTTTCTTTTCTACTTTTACATATATTCTAACTGATATTAGTGAAAATACAATTCGTATAGTTCTCACATCTGATACTTCGAAAATGGTTCAGTTGGAAGGCCACACATCTTCAGTTAAATCACTCGACTACCATCCTTCCGGCGACTACTTGATTTCATCCGATATCCAGGGCAACATCAAGATCTGGGACGTTTCGCCCGACGCATCGCTCCCAAAATGTATCAAGACACTTTCTGGAGCCAGCTACCCCTCAGAAACAGACTCGACATTACAAACAACGGTTGCTTGGAAACCTGACGGTAGCTGTTTTGCATTCCCTGGTACAGGCAACGAGATCCGTATATTCCAATCGTCGGATGCATGGTCGCCCATGTTTGATCTTGCTGGAGATCAACATACAAGCCATGTCATTACATTCTCATGGTCACCCAACGGCCACTATCTTGCAAGCTCGGCTGAGGATAATTCATTTGTGATTTGGAACGTCAAGACGAAAAAACCAGTTGTCTCAGAAGTGTCATCCGCTCAGATTTCAGGTATTGCATGGAACCCTAAAGAAAACGAACTCACCTTGACGGACGTACATGGACAAGTGAGAGTATGGAAAGAAGTGATACCTGCGAGTCTTCCTCATCCAGCCACGATCGAACGCAACAAACAATCCTTGAACGCATCGCAAAAAGTGCTTCGTCAAGAAATTAAACAAGAAATCAAAAAAGAAAAAACACAACCTCCCAAGAAAGCACCCACACCTAAGTTAGAAAGTCTGTTTGATTCTGCGGCTGAAGACGACGATGAAGAAGGAGAAGATATAGACATGTTGGAAGAATTAGGCGAAGACGTAGATGAAGTAGACGACGATGAGGGGGAGGATTTGGGTGATTTTGTGATTGATGATGATGGTGCTGGCTATGTCGAGACAGAGAAGCCTTTATACCAACAACGATCCAACCCTAGTATCAACTTGGGGCTATCCACCACGGCAGTCGCAAAACGCCAGCGTCAATTAGAAGCTGCGTTTGAACCTCCAATGACGTTCCAACCAGGAGAAACACCTTACCACAACCCCGAGCCAGGAAAGTCATTCGAGCCTGTACAAGGTGAAAGACGTTACATGGCCTATAATCTCGTAGGAGCAATATCAACAATTTATGAAGAGGATCATTCTGTCATTAATGTTGAGTTTCATGATCAAACAGAACATCGCAATTTCCACTTTACAGACGTGCAGAATTTCACCATGGGCGCAATAGGCGTCATAGGTACCGTTTTTGCGGTAGAAGGCAAAGACACGGTGAGAAAGAATGCGAAAGTTAAGAAAGAGTTCTTGGATGATGACGATCTAAGTGACGATGATACAACGTCAACGCATATCAATTCGTCCTTGTATTTCCGACCAAACAAGCTGGGGTCAAACAACAAAGATTGGACGCATCATATGCTTCCTGGAGAAGACGTTGTTAGTGTCGCCATCAACCGAGTATCTGTGATTGCTACGACTTCTTTGGGTTTGGTGCGTATTTTTACTATCTCTGGTGTTCAGAAGTACGTGTTTTCTTTAGAAAATGTAGTGTCTACGGCTGCAATGACGGACCTTGCCTTTATTGTGTATTCTCCCGGCCCTGCGTTCAAAAACCAGCAAAACCTGGAATATACACTTCTCAACACAGATACTAACGAAGTGTTACAGAAAGACAAGGTTCAGTTGAGTACTGATAGTACATTGAACTGGATAGGGTTCTCTGAAACAAACCAAGTGGTTACATACGATTCTGCTGGTGTGTTGCGCGTTTTGAATCGCCAGCGTCGACCTTTCCAAGCATCCTGGGTACCTGTGTTTGACAGTAAGTTACATGCAGAAAATGTGCAACGTCCCAATGAAAAGTACTGGCCTGTGGGTGTGTTACGTGACCGACTGATGTGTATTGTGCTAAGAGGAAACATGGATTATCCATTTTTTCCTCGTCCTCCTATTAAAGATGTGCCTTTGCAACTCCCTTTGCTAGAGCAAACAACAGAAGTTGGGCGCTTGGAAGAACAAGTGCTGCGTACCCATACAACTGCCGTTCATGAGCGTGATGAGGCCGAAGCGACTGGCGAAGAGCATGATTATGCTTTAGCGTTCAGCGATGCAGATATGCAAATGGATATTGCTTTATTGAAATTGATCAATTTAGCAGTTAAATCCGATCAATTATCCAGAGCTATTGACTTGACGTATAGTCTTCATTCAGAAGAATCTACGGAGAAAGCGATCAAGATTGCTAATTTCCATAGATACAGCGGATTAGCCGAGAGAATGAGAAGTATTAAGGAGGTAAGGCTTATAGACATTCATGGAGGCTTTGTGTAAATGTTTATTGTTAGGAGCGATTCTCGAACGATGATATGAATGGTTATCAAGATAATATGTTTTCTTCAGAAATAGATTTGGACAGTGATATAGCAGCCATTACTAGGAAGAACGGAAATAAACGTGCAATGGAAGAAGAAGACTCATTTATGACGGATTCTCAATTCAGTAAAAAGTCCAAACCTTTCCAATTCTCTTCCATGTAAAAAGAAAAACTCACTTGTACATATCCCCCTTTTTTAATTACTACTGTTTTTACACTTTAAATTCAGACGCTGTTAGTTTCTTTCTTTGGACGAATTAAAATTAAATTTTAGACGTTTGCTTACCTTATTTAGACAAACATAAAAAGAAATTTGGAAAAAGGAAAACTAATTTTTAGACGAAATGCAAGCTTATTTTTATTCCGAGTATTAGTCAGTCTGTTATGTGCTCTCTTACTTTTGGCTTTTTGTAATTTTCAGCGGTTTTATCATTGGAGTTTCTACTCGTTTTTCCTATAGTAATAGCACTTATTATATGATAGATTCCGTAGCGCCAAATAAATTTGATTCTTCTTCTTTAATGGCAAGAAAGGTATTAAGTAGTCTACTTGTTTCTGGATATATACCAAGTAACTTTAAGGAGTTTTCTATCATTTTTGACCATTATAGCCAATTTCCATTCTCATTGACTTTCTCTTTCGTTTTCTTCTCCAGTTAAGCAGTACTTTATTTTCATACATATACCAAAAAATAGCGTGACTAGATCGATTATATGACAAATTTGTCTTCAAAATGTTGTTACAATCCTTTTTTTTTTCCTCATGGAAGAACCTCTAAAAGTTAGAGTAGTTAAAAGCTCAATCACTGGAATAGGGTGGAGACCACAGTATGTCCCACTGCTTCTGACACTTGTAGCTAATGTTCACACCCTTGTATCACACACATTTAGCTTTTTGAAGTATATTTTTCTCCACAAACTAGAAGAAGACCCTGAATTCCCTTTAGAGGACTTTATCAATGAAGATTTTATGAAGGAAGTTTTCCTCTCACTCCTCAAGAGCTTCAAACCAGCTAAACAGAAATCTTCAGCAAAATTAACTACTTAAAAAGATCTAATAGTACTCTCCTATCGTGATCAGTATATACAGTGCTGTTCATACGAACCAGTCAACTTGAAGTACGCCCATCAGATAGCCGCTTACGAAACGACAAAAATTTACAACGCGTATTTGCTTGGGGTTAAGCTCAACTTTGGAAATAAGCTGCGAATGTTTCTAAATTTGGTCTTGAAGAAGAAGGATAGGATTAAAGTCGATAGAAAGTAAAATGGAAAAGGACGGAGAAAGCAAGCAAAATATCGCAGCAGCTATATAAAAACAGTCATAGGACAGATAAACCGTTTCAAGCATGCCATCTCTTCAAGAAACATAGAAGCTGTCCCTACTGAATTTCTTTCTCATGACTCACTTAATATGATTCGTGACTTTTTTAATTCATATTCGGCAGATTATCAATTCTTGAAAGGTTCTATCTATTACGACAGCAAATCAAACCCTGTAAAGCATATAAAAGCTTATTATCAACTGTCAAAAATGTGTGAAGCACCCCAAGGAAAAACGTTCAACTGTTTTCCGATAAGAAGAGGATATATACCTTGTTATATGACAATCGATACCCGTATACTCAACAACCATATTTTAAATAGTCCAATCATGCGACATTTAGATAAAGAAACGTTGTGGGGAGGCGTTGTAAACTTGAAATCGAAGGCTATAAGGCCACAAGGGAGTGAAAGGGATATGAAGTTCAGAGGAACTATATATACAGACGGTGTAGGCGTATCTGTGTTGAAACAGAACTATGCACAAAGAGAAAAGGTGCTGGCGGTGGCGGTAGTAACTCTATGAACATGAAGCTTATGGACGAAGATGAATTCAAGTATGTCGAGGACCTAGAAAAGGAAGAGCTTCAGGCTATCGCCGGAAAATGTGTATTTGGAGATCCTGGGCGGCGCGATCTTATTTACTTCATGCACGAAAACAGCACTGTTGAGGAAAAATTAATGTATAGGTATACTAGTAGTCAAAAAGGCGTCGAAGCGAAAGCAAGAAAGTTTACAAAGTTAAGAAAGAAATTGAAGCCGGATGGCGTCGTAGCAGCTGAGCTCTCTTTGTCGAAATGCAATTCTAAAACAACCAGCATAGAAAAATTCATTAAATATCTTGAAGAAAGAACCAAAGTTGCCCCAATGCTACAAGCCTATTACTCAAATGAAGATACTCCCAAAGAAAACCAACATACTAGTGGCTTACTCCCATTCAGAAAAATGAAGTTATCGAGCTTCATCAATCAAATGCAAGCAGACCAACGTCTAGCACGAAATCTTCGAAAGAAATTTGGTAAAGATGCTGCATTGGTGCTTGGAGACTGGTCAGCCGGTTTTGTGAAATACCATGAGCCGATCAGGGGAATTGGGATGCGCAGAATGTTGGTAAAACAAAGATTTCAAGTATACTTGCTTGATGAGTTCAAGACCTCTAGTATGTGCCCTAGTTGTGGAGATGGAGAGCTGGGAAAATTTAAGATGATTGAGAATCCATGACCATATCAAAGGGAAAACAATCCTACGGTAATTCGCCACGGGCTTTTAAGGTATATGCCTCTATAATCTAATTATATACATATATATGTCACGGTATTAACAAGTTATGCATTTTTTTCCAGGTGTAAAAACCAAAAGTGTCTGAAGCCCATGAATGAATCCTCTGGACCTAGCGTGTTTCGACTTTCGAATCGCGATATGGCAGCCGTCCTAAATTTCAGGCATATTCTCTGTGGATTGCAAGACAATGGGAAAAGACCAGCAAGATTCTGCAGATCAAGTACAGGCTCCTCCAATGCATACAAAAGAAAGGGAAAACCAGTCAGCAGCTCTCAAGCTGACAAAAAAATATTCACTCCTCTGTAGTTATCGCTACAGTAATTCAAGATGCAGTGTAAGTCTTGGAAAATTATATCTACTTTTCCTTGCATTTATCACTTATCAATTATTTTTGTAGTTTTTCCTAGGTAAAACAAAAAAAAAATCATGGATATTCGTCTAAAAATTAATTTTCCTTTTTCCAAATTTCTATTTATGTTTGTCTAAATAAGGTAAGCAAACGTCTAAGATTTAATTTTAATTCGTCCAAAGAAAGAAACTAACAGCGTCTGAATTTAAAGTGTAAAAACTGTATTCATGCCAAAAATAAAATTAAGCTTTACTGAAACTTTAAGGTTCCTGTCTTTCAAGTTATTACATAATAATAATATATGACATTTGATTGGATCTTCAAACTTCAGTTTGATGCCTTGGAAGGTTTCCCGCTCTACTTGATGTCCCACAAATACAGACTCAATAAAAAAGCAAAAAAAAAAAAAAAAGAAAAGGTTAAATTCAAGTATATATCAACTAAAGTGATTGATAAGCATATAATGTAGTCAATTTGCTCTTTGTTTATTTGAAAATCTTACATATAAAAGAGAAGTTGTATTTTCAATTTTCTCCTCCTTCTTCATGTACTTGAATATTCTTAACAGTAACAGAAGTAACTAGTTCTATAATTGTCTGTATTAGGTGTTTTTGCCAGCAACGAGAGAGAAATAACAGTATATGGCTGCAGGACAGGTACCGTTCCGTATTCTATCAGAATGCGAGGAAGAACAATAGTTAAAAACATAGGCCTTATGATACTCAGCGTCTACATCTCTCAAGATTATTCGGACTCTTTCCAAGTCTCGTGAAGGAGGAAAAAGCAATAACAGAACTACATCAACAAGAAAGGTACTTGCGTATCATCCGTTTGGTTTTGAAAAGCAAAGACACGGATGAATTAGATGATTTCAACTTTTAAAAAAATACTCGTTACCGCGAGTGATCAAGAAAGATGTCTATAAATCTTTCTGTCCAATTTCAGGCGTAATGGAGTTGGCAGCTTTTTTGCAGCAGGTTGGTAAATATTTCCCTTTTTCATTGGGCTAAAATAACGCTAGCATTTTTACTCTTTAGGTGGTGTTGATGATGGAGCAAGAGCAAGTTGACAAAATACTATTCTCGGAGCATATGGGGATCACAGACGAAACTATTGCAAAGGCATTTGTTGATTGTAAGCTGGATTTTAAAGTTCTTCTTCACCCCTTTTTTATTCTTTTTCTTTATATAAAGTTATGTATTTCTGGCATTTTGTATGAGTGCTGATACATCAATGACAAAGCCTCTCTTGTAAGTAGGGTAGATTAGATGCATTTTATCCATAATGAAGAGTATTATATGTGATACCCTTTCTTTCTGCTGCCGCCCCAAGAATTTATCTATTTTAACTTAGATAATCGCTAAGCTCAGGGTTAATATAACAGGCTTTTTTCAGATGGACTTCATTGTCATAAAGCTGTTTATTTTTTCTTTGTAATATAATTATACGATATAGTTATAAGCACGATTTCCTTTCCTTTTGGTGTGACGTTACTCCAAATAGCATGTCTTTGTTTGTTCCTTTTGTCGCACTTTCAAGGCACACAATAACCTAAGCAGAATGTGGGCTTTATAAGCGTTTATATCTTCCATATTTTGAACCAGATACTCCCTCTGATCATTGCTTGTCCTTACAGCCCTGAATAAACACTTATATAAGATTCACCATGTGTGTACCCGTTATTACTGCTATTATGTCATACATATTTGTCATCTTTATTTTTTTCATTTGTTGCCCCCTCCCCCTCTCACCCAGATGGAAAAATAGACGGTTATGACATACATTGGAAAAAATAAAAGTTTTCTAAAACTTATATGGAAAAACTGACTGTGGTCGGCTAAACTTATTTACCCAATAAGGCAATTTAGTCAAGCGAAAAACGATAAATTTCATCCTATTATTTTTTTAATGCTATAAAATACATCATTTTCCCCTTTTCTTTTTTTTTTTTTTTCTATTTAGTTTTTATTTCAATATGACATTAACACAAAACAACAATACCGAAAGAGTTTTGACTGTTCAAAACATGAATCCGCTCGTAAAAGATGTGGAATATGCCGTACGTGGTCGTTTGGCTATCCGTGCTGAAGAAATCAAAAATGATCTCCAAGAAAAGAAGAATTATTACAAGTTTAAGAAAGTTGTTAATTGCAATATTGGTAATCCACAACAGCTCAATCAAAAGCCTGTTACCTTCTTCAGACAAGTAAATACACGCATACATCATAAATATAAAGATGAGGCTAATTCTTTGATTTAATTTTAGGTTTCCTCTCTATGTGATAATACCGATTTACTAAAGCCTGAAAATCGACCAATTGTATCTCAACTTTATCCTGCCGACGCAATCAAAAGAGCTGAAACACTCATGGAAGCTATTGGCAGTGTAGGCGCATACTCTCATTCTCAAGGTATTGCTCAGATCCGTAAAACAGTAGCTCGCTTCATTGAACAACGTGACGGTCATCCTGCCAACCCAAACCATATCTATCTGACGCAAGGTGCATCGGTTGGTGTCCAAACCATCCTCAACGTGCTTGTTGAGGATCGAAACACGGGTATTATGATCCCCATCCCTCAATATCCTCTGTATTCTGCTTCCCTTGCACTTTATGGCGCAACACCCGTTCACTACTACTTGGACGAATCCAAAGGATGGAGCCTCGATGTTGACGATTTGGCAAGAATTATTCACACTGCACGTAAGCAAGGTAAGACAGATGTACGCGCCCTCGTAATAATCAACCCAGGAAACCCTACAGGTCAATGTCTGCCAGCTGACAACATACGTGATATCATCAGCCTTTGCTATAAGGAACGTCTTGTGCTACTAGCAGACGAAGTATACCAAACCAACATTTATGAGCCTGAGAAACGTCCATTTATCAGTTTCAAGAAGGCACTCATGGAACACCCGGATCAAGCGGTTCGTGAAGGCGTGGAGCTCGTTTCATTCCATTCAATTTCCAAAGGTATGATCGGCGAATGCGGACGTCGCGGTGGCTACTTTGAATGCGTGAATATAGACCCTGGAATTCTAGAGCAAATCTACAAGATGGCTTCTGTGTCATTGTGTCCTAACATACATGGACAGATCTTGGTGGACCTGATGTGCAACCCACCTCAGCCTGGTGATGCCTCGTATGAAACCTACAAAACAGAAATCGAGGCGATTTATTACTCACTAAGAAGACGCGCAAAGAAATTGGAACATTGCTTTAATCGACTTGAAGGTGTTTCATGTCAACCAGCACAAGGATCATTGTATTTGTTTCCTCAAATTACTCTGCCTATAAAAGCCATTGAAGCTGCTAAAGAAGCCAACGTTTCCCCAGATGAATTCTACGCTTTTGCCATGCTCGAAGCTACAGGTGTATGTGTGATTTCAGGTTCAGGTTTTGGTCAGAAAGAAAACACATATCATTTTAGATCCACTTTCTTGCCCGAAGAACACTTGTTCGATGATTTCTGCGAAAATATCGAGAATTTCCATGCAAGATTCCTCAAAGATTATAGAGATTAGATAACAGCGCTATTTACTATATAACATGAATATCCTCCACCCCCTCTATATATCATTAATCTTTATACATACAGCACCATCCTTATTTTTTGTATATATTATAACTCTGCCTTTTTATCAATGAAATTAAATAAAGCCCTTTGTATTAAATAAACTATGTAGCTGCGTAATATCATTGCAGTATCATTAGAAGACAACGTAGTGGAGCTAAAAAAAAGGAAGATTTGTAAGGTCATTGTTCTTATTAGAAAATAGATTTATTAGCATTCTTTTTTTGATAATGGTATTTAAACCTCGGTTGCTACATAACCAGTGTAATTCTTGCTTGCCTTAAGCTCATTGATACCTACTTCATATAGGAGGCCATTTTTCAATAATTATGATAAATTTCGGACTGCTTTTTTGTCACTGCTGCCCTGGTGCTTTTGTTTGACAGAAAAAAAAAAAAAAAAAAAATAGGCTTAAGCATAAGTTTCTTCGTATAATCAAAACAAATGTTTGGTGTTGTTCGTTCCATTCCAAGAGGCGCTAGTCGCTTACAATTAACAGCCAAGAAAGGACACAATTACTATAAAGGTAATTCATCCCTGCTTCTCATGTTGAAATGTTCTTATCACCCATCGATATTAACTTCCCCTGTTTAAAGGTACTGGTAGTGGTGCCATGGGTAGACATACAAAGAAAGGTGGTTATGTGATTGACTGGAATAAAGTTAGAACCTTTGTAGTCCCCGATCTTGAAAACTTCACAGTAGGTTTCAATGTACATGCATGTTGATAAATGAACTCAATTTATTTTTAATTAGCTTGGCCCTTATGTTTCTCGCAAGACACCTTACTTAGCAAACAAGTCCACTCCCCAATAATTCACCTATAGGGTACCTAGAACAACTTTTTGAAGAAGAAAAAAAATAAAAGACAAATGAACTGTGTATAGTATATTGATCAACAAATAACGAAAGAAAAAAGCATTTCGGAATGATACTACTTGGTGCAAAATCAAAAAATAAAATAAGAACGTTGGTTTTGTCATCCTCAGCAGGGAGTGTTATGCTTTATTTGAGTTTGTAAGTGCTGAGACCCTTACATGATGTAGCAATGCGCACATTTACACCACTTTGAGACCTTGTAGCAAGTTAGTGATATAACTTGTACCTTCTATTCAACTAGGGGACATAATTAAACAAATCAATTTTGAGATGAAAATACGCTGGGGTTTATTTCAATAATAAATGGGATATATATATACAGTGAATGTGCTGGATGAGACGATATTTGTTTTCCTGCTCAATTCAGCTTGTCTGTTCATATCGATGTATTCACTTGTTCGGGCTTCCTGTACAGAGGGTTGTTGCATAAGGGGGTTTCTCGAAAAGGAAAAATGTGACGTTTGTGACTACGTTTTGTTCTCCAAGGTCTCTGACCCTGTTTGTCCAAGGCTACAAAAAAAATCTATTTTATACAAATTATACTACACAAATGATTGGATTGAAGGGTACACTTAATGTTATTGACAATTCCGGTGCCATTATTGCCGAATGCATTAAAGTTATGAGTGGGGCTCGTTTTGCTAGAGCTGGTAATGCAAAGAAAGAAATACTCCATTACATGAACACAATCTCATTTTTTGTAACAAAATAATAGGTGATGAAATTGTTTGTGTAGTTAAGCGTGCTCGACCTATCAACCCTAATATTGCCGGTACCCAAGCAGCTGCACAAAAAGTAAAGAAGGGTGATGTTCGCCATGCTCTTGTTGTTCGTACAAAGAAGGAAATGACTCGTCCTGACGGTCGTACTATCCGTTTTGACGATAATGCTTGTATTTTATTAAACCAAAAGAAAGAACCCCTTGGTACTCGTGTCTTGGGCGTTGTCGCTGCTGAATTAAAAACAAAGAACTGGATGAAAGCTGTGTCACTTGCACCTAGAATTATTTAAAAAAAAAACACCCTTATAAATAGTAACATATAGTATCATAGACACTATTTTTTTGTACATCAATAAAGACTGAGGAAACGACAAAGTACAGTCTTTTTGTTGGAGTGATGCTAGTACGAGATGTTTAAAGCGAGACGGGTGTCTTTCCTCGCGATTAATACATACATTTGTGTCAATTTTTGTAACTGTTGTTAACAAAATTTATTATATGTATAAAAGGTGTTTGTAAGACTTTTTTTTAAAAAATATGCATTAATCTCTTCTAGGACTCAAACTTCTTTCACGTCTGTTGTGACGGTCGTCGTGATTGTGAGAGGAACCTTTGACAAAAGCATAGTCTACTTTAATTGTAGCACCGAGGAGCTGGGAGTCATTGGCTTCTGCAATAGCTGTCTCTGCTTCTTTACGTGCTTCATATTCAATAAAAGCATAACCCTTTATTCAACCAGTGTCTGTTAGCGAACCTCAATTCTCCCTTTTTCGGCGATGATTGTTTTTTTTTTTTACCTTGACATAACCAGTACGTCTATCTAAGTTTAAATGAACATTCTTGATTGTACCATATTCCATAAATCTTTCTGTTAATGATTCTTCATCTGTTTCTTCATGAAGTCCACGAACAATCACAATCCAACCCTCAATAGCTTTTTTCACAATAACATGAGTGTTCTGAATTCTAATTAAGAGAGAATAATTACTTACAGCGTACTGGTTCGGTATCTTCTTCCATGGCATCTCTTCTACTACCTAAGCGGCTTAATATATCTACATGTCAAATGAATTATGAATTGATTGTATAATTAGAGGAAAAGAAATACATTACTGTCTCTGCCTCTGCCTCTAGCATCTATAAGTAAGTAGGAATTAAACCGTGTTTTTTAAATGCTCAAGTTATTTGTTTTTACCATCATCAATGTTCATTCTTTCAGGAGATCTAGACATTTTCTACTTTGTACAAACACGAACAAATATATATATAAAAAAAAAAAGAGTGAGAGAAGGTAAAACACAACTATTTCATAAAACCAAAGTCACAATTACTGTAATTTTTGAAAATCACTTTGAGTTAATTTTGAGAATATGGTATATTATTTATTTGAAACAAAATAAAGGGGGGAAACATATAGGCTATGTATAGAATGGCATGATTGTTGTGTATATGCGTGTGTAAATTTCTAATTTAGACATGATATATAAAGAAAAAAGCATAAGTAGAAATATATGATAATATGTACATGTAGTAAATGAAAGGGGGTGGGCAATAAAGAAAAAAAAGAAGTTTCATAATATTAATCGCAGACTATAACATTCCGTAATTTGGAAGGATTCCCCCAAATAAAGGCATCTTGCCTCTTTTGCAAATAGGGCTTTTGGTTGTTTATAATAACTTTACTTGAAGAATGATTGGTCATGGCTTGAATTCTTAAAAAATTTGAGTTTGATCTCGTATCTCTGATATAATCATGCGTTCGAAATTTCAAAGGTGCAGCAATATTTGTGTTATTAGACACAGTAGAATGTTCTTTCCAGTGATAGACAACTGATGATTTCTTTATTTGTTCAGATTGTTGATATTGTTTGACAGCCTTGTGACGTGTCTGTCTTTCTGTGTCTTTTAATACTTTTACATCTTCTACTACAGTAGTATTACTTGACTTTTTGTTGGCAGTATAATAATTGCGAAGGTTTCTGTACACATCATCTTCCTTAGTAATAGCTGATGATTTAGCAACTACTTTAATGACGGTCTTCTTGTCATTTTTAACTGCTGTTGAAACTGGCGATACTTTCTGGTTATTGCGAGGCAGCTTCTTTACAATGGTGGAGAGTACTTTTTTAAAGTTACTTGAGGTATCGTGAATCAATAAAACCGAATCATTGGTTGAAAAGCGCATTTTATAATGGCAATGAGGAGGAGTAAAGAAAAGACAAAAAAAAAAAGGAATAGAAGGTCATTTATAAAAGAGGCAATTGACAAAAAATCCACGACAAGAAGACATGTGAGGTATATTACGTAAATTAAACAAGTCAACGCCATATACATAAATAAAGAAAATGCTAAAACTTCTACATGTTCGCTACAGAAAATGTGGAACAGTAAAACTCCTCCCCGCCCGCTCTCCCCCTTAAAAGAAATACTAGAAGCCTTGGTTTATTTGTTTATTTGTTTTACTTGTTTGCTGCTTAAATGACAATCAGATGATTTGCTGTGTCCAGACATTTATTACATGACTTCTTAAAAGTCCCTATAAAATGTACAATTATAGTATTCCAGGTGGAAATCGCTTTTTGTGATTATAGTTTTCATTTTTAGTATGTGAAGAAAATCATCGCATGTTTATGTAATGAGCGTGAGCCGATAAGATGATAGTACATACAGCCTCATTAATGCTAACATAGCTCAGACGCTTTCTTTACAATTCTACTAAATTAGGAAAGATATAACGCTCGTCATTCTGATGGGCTATAGAGCGTTTGTTTACAAATAACCACGCACATTCTGCTTCAGTAAGATAGATGCGCATATAACTGCTTTTAAGACTTGTATATATGCCGCCATAGATACTTGATGTCTCCATCTACTCACATAAGGTTTAGACATACCGCAATGTTTTGCGTCAATATAAAATCTTTCCTTTCAACACTATTCTGTCCGAAGAAATGAAACGCGATGGCTCCACGTCATTGACTATAGTCTTGTAACAAAACATAAATAAACAAAATACGTATTGCATACAGCTGCAGCTGGTATCATATTTATTCCTAAGAGATTAATTTCAAATAGAGGGCATTTTGGCACAAGTTGTTGTGTGTTGCGCACCAAAAGACTGATTAATGTCTAAACTCATTTAAACCTTTGCTGCATATAAATATAACTTCCCTTGGTAATCTCTGTTCTTGAGGAATACCACAATGATTAATTAACCATTATTATGTAGAACAAAAAAACAGACAATCAACAACATTCTCTTTTATTATTATTATTATTATTATTACAAATATCAGCAGTTGACTCTACTCTTTTATTTTATTCTACAGATGTTAGATAAAGTAGTAGCCTTTCCGAAAGCAAAAACAAGCTAAAATCAAATTTGTAGCATAGTACCGTGGTTGATAACTATACAATTTACACATATCCGTTGACCTGAACACTGTTTCATATGCTGATGCTAAATAATAGCGATGAATGCAAACTAATATCATAAGATTGGAAAGCCAAAGAAGCAATTGGCGCATTCGAAATGTTAGCATGGAACCGAGAGAAAGTTGCAGCTGTAAAGCTATCGGTGTGCGTGTCAAAGATTATATTTTGATGTATGGTAAATGTCATGCCAGCATGTTTATTTACAATAGCATGTTCAAAGCGCATCCTTGCAAGGAGAACCGGAGTGATTAGAGCTTTACAAATGTGTATGTAAGGTGGCTGAAAACCCATATTATGACATCTTTAAACTAGACTATCGACTTGGGTTTTCTGGTATTATTTAACACTCATGGTGCACAGTTTAAAAATCATTCATTCTATACAATTGATTATAAAGCAAAGGTCAATCACTGGGACGTGCATATCTACTTGTCAAATATGCACAATGACATAGACAAGTTAGTCATGAACCATATACTAACAAAGGTGTATATCCAACACTCAATATTTTCCGGCAAGGGACGGCCTCAAGTTGATTTGAATTTAATTACCAAAACAGTAGGCAATGTATGTATAGTTGCCGATTCCTAGTTCTGGGCGCACTGTGTTTGTGAAGTGGTAAAAAAAAAAAAAGAAATTCAGGCAAAAAGTGGTGATTATCCTAGGCTATTTATATAGGGACATCGTATCTAAAAATTCTGACAAAAAAAAATACTATAGGCCTTACATAACATTTTATTTAAGAGCTACGGATGACTCTATTACCGAGATAGGCGACCGCGTCAGAATGTTAAAGCAAAAAAGACAACTCCGCTTGCATTTGAAAATGGTACAACCATCAGAAGATTTGTTTATGGTGTCATGAAGTATATCCACGCATTTTACTCTTTTTTACAGCAGAAAAAGTATCGAACACTAAACTTTTTTGCTGTAAAAACATCCCCATTTTATCCATCCAAACTGTCGAAATAATAGCATTTAGTTGATCATGCTGTAAAATATTGCTACGAATATTATATCTATCTTCAACCATCTAACAATGATTCATGTGCAAGCGACAATTTCTAGCATATTGTAGTTACAAAACGAAATTTTGTTGGCGCTTTTACTCCTCAAATATTGCCAGAGATTTGCAATGCTATAAAAAAGACCAACTACCACAAATGAGAGAAAAGCTCACATCATAAAAACTATTAAAGTTTGTAATGATCTTCGGTTTGTCCAATAAAATTTTTGCAAGCATCACATCCGTTTTTAATTGTAAAAAGCGTGGACTCCGCCCGGTCCAATGGAAGAGAAAAGGAGAAAAAGGTCCCATACCAAATATTAGTCGTACATGCAGTTATATTTTGGCAAGTTACTCCAAATGTTGACAAAACTTCATTGTTCCCTACACATGATGCTTTTGTAACAAAGGAAAAAAAAAATAGATGGTGCGATTGATATAGTACAAATACATCTTTAAAACTTTTAACAAGAGTCGTTCCTTTATTGTTTGTATATATTGGCAATGGGCTTTTTCTTTCTTTTTTTTTTTTTTTTTATTTGTTATGCATTATGCTATACTTGTTCGCGTGGACTACTCATTTCATGGTAACCATGGTTGTTAATTAGATGTGGTTACCAATCAAGGAACATTAATTTTGACCTGTTTAGGAAAAGAGCCAATCAACAATGAAAAGAGAGTTCTGCAACACGTAAGGTTACACGCCCCCTTTCGAACCCATTGTTGCGGGGTTTCTTTCGGGTATTACAAAACGTATAATGTACATGATTACGTGTATTATAGTGGTGTAAAGACAGAGAAAAAATATGATATAACCAAGTTTAAGAATCTCGCTTCTCTTAGTTTTGGCATAGTAGAAAGTACAGAATAACTATCATTTAAACATTGGTTTATGGTGGGTCACGAGATCTGTGCGTAAATAATTATTTGTTTTGGTGCGATGGAGGAGGAGTCTAGATAATTTATAGAAACTTTGATAATTAAAAAAAAAAAAAAAAAAAAAGGTACCTATATAAACACTCATTGAAGTTTCTTTTTGATTGCCTTTGTTCCACTTTCTCTTTCATATATATACACACACATATCTCTTTTAACAGTTGCTGGTCAATTGCTATCTATATATATACTAAACATGATTTCTTCTTCTCTTGCTCTTATTACAATTACTGCTTTGCTCTCTATGGTGATGGCTGTCAGTGGGATGCAGATAAATATTCAATCGATAAAGACAACAGCGTCAACTACGGTTAGGGATACTGTTCAAGAACACGTTGAATTAATAGTAGATGATGTCTTTAGCGAACACAATGAAGATTTGTTATCAAGATTATCCATGATTATTAAAAATCCTCATGACATGTATAATACGCTTAAACCACAAGCCGATTTGATTACTTCCGATATGAATAACATTCAAGGTAATATAAATGAAACTCATTTAATAACAGCGTTATTAATAATACGATTAGATGTATGTATTGCTCAAATGCCCGGTATTATTGCTAATCAAGTTCATGAACTCAGCAGTTCTATCTATTCATCTATTGACCAAGTTGTTACTCAAGAATGGCAATTCAAAGACATGGACCTCCGCCAATCTATTCTCGAAGCTATTCGTAGTAAAGGTTATGATGAATTTGAAGTTGTAGAAGATCTTGGTCATATCATAGAAATGGTAAATATGGAGATTGCGGATAAAATGGCACTTTTGGTCCATGAATTTAATATGGCTGGGAAAGTAAAATCTGCTCTTATCTCCTGTCAATCAATCTTTGCGCTTGAAGAGTTAGACGACGTGTCTCCTACAATGAAAGATAAATTCATTTCTTCTTCTCTCCCTACACCAAGCAACAGTGACAACAGCAATAGCTTTTTGGACACTTATCTATTGCAATTATCTACTGATCTTCAGTCTCAATTATATAACCAAGTCTATAGTTTGGCCAAAAGTGTCTACGAAGATCTTGCCTTTAGTGCATAGATCAAACACACATACATATTTTTCTCTTTTTTTGTATATAATACACCCACTACATTATCTCCACTCATTTTTCTCATTTACATAAATAAAAAGTCATTCCTTTGCTCCTTCTCTGTATAAAAAAAAAATTTTTTTTTTCTTTCTTTCTTTATAAATGGAAGAGCAAAAAAAGCATCCGATTTTAGATTCTTACGAATCTACAGAAAATGCACTCATGGATTCATTCAAAGCTGCTGCTTTGAAAGCAACTGGATTATATAAAGAATCGCTGGTACAAAATCGAAAAGCTTATGCTGCTGGGTACCAACAAGCACTTCAAGACCTATACGAACTCATTAGCACACAACCTGAGAGTGGAAGCTTGCCAGTGGAGGAAGTACTAGGATTCACACGAGATAAGAGTGTTCAGTTGAATTTTGAAATGAGCGAGCAGCAGTCATCATCAGGGAGCACAACAACAAGTAATGGTTTTAATAGTAACAACAACAACAATAATAATAATAATACGCACATGATGAATCAATCCCCATAACCAATAGCATCAAGATTACTTGAAAGCATTAACATTTCACAAGTAGTAACAACAGCAGTAAAATTGTAAATAATAAAAAATGAAATAGTTGGCGGGAATGTAATCTTGAAGCGACATATGTATAACTCCACCTATAATAGTGTCTAGTTGTCAAAATGGAAAAAAGAGTGTCTTTCAATAAAAAGATCACATCATCGCAAAGCGATTATGTCGAATTGAAGGCGTATCATCAGCTCAAAAAAAAAAAAAAAAAAAAAAAAAACTCCCCTTCTTGACTTCAATTTTCAATTGCCTATAAGCTACTATTAGGCACCGCGCTTATATTTGTCACTTGATGTTACCTTATAAATTAGAAAATGAACAGGAGAAGAAAGCTAGGTTACCTTTTTAGTGTACTATCCCGAACTTATTGCTTCTTTCTTTCTTCAATTCTTTATGGATCATCTACTCAAGATTTACTCTGCTATCAAAACACCTTCAATAAGTATTGACGACTTGAAAAAAGAAGGTGGCGACATATCTCGCTTCATGGCTATTTCATTGCCTTCTGCTGAAAAAATCAATCATGATTCTGATTTGAAATCGCAAGCAACCCAAGAACTTGTTCAACTACTCTCCTCTTCCTCTAATAATACGATGGATCTCATTGACAGCATGTTTGAAAATGCTGCAAAGACGTGCCTGATTGACAAAGAACGTGAACTCATTCATTGGCTTCAAAGCTGTGTTTCTACGGCCGTTCAATTTGCCTTAGATCCCAGTAAAGTAGAAATAGCAAGTAGTAATAGCGGTAGTCGGGAAGTAAAACCAAGATCGCGAAAAGTAGCTGCCTCCAAGAAGAAGAAATCCAGTGACGACGATGATGCTTATGTCCTGTCAGAAAGCGATGATGAAGAAGTAGAAGCAGCAGTGCCAACTACCACTAAAAGAACAACAAGAAAAAAGAAAGTTGTTGTAGAGGAAGAAGTAGAGGAGCTTGAAGTACCTGCAACCAGAATATCATCTCAACGTACTAAGAAGAAAACAGCAACAAAGCCAGCAAGTGATGATGATTATACAGACGACTCTTCGGACCAAGATGAATGCTATGACTTTATTGGTGCTTCTTCTTCAGAGGAAGAGGATGCAGAAGTGCCTACAAGTCCTAAAAAAAAGCTTTTGAGAAAGAAAAAGACTACAGAAGAAACTGAACAAGTAGTAAAAACAACCACGCGTCGCAAACCTTTGAAAGAAGCCACCATTCCAGTTATTCATGAAGGCGCTGGTTCAAAGGCCATTGCAAAGTACTTTTTGGACTTGGCCAGTGATGATGTTGCTCTATCATCCGGCTACTTTGCAAAGTCTTTCTTTTTCCCATCCAAAGATAGTTTTAATGCTTTTATTTCTGCTTTGAACTCGGCAAAGAAGACGATTGATATTTGCGTATTTGCATTCACGGACGATGAAGTTGTCACAACTTTGACTTTAGCAAAAGAACGTGGAGTTCAAATCAAGATTATTACGGATAATCAACAAGCGGCAGGAAAAGGAGCAGATGTTAAGAACCTATATCAATCTCATGGCATACCCTTTAGAACTGATAAAACGTAAGATAAAAGAAGATGGAGTGACACATTTATTTACTCTTAAGTATTATATAGAAATGGTTATATGCATAATAAGTTTGCAATTATTGATAGTGCTACATTGATTAACGGAAGCTTCAATTGGTCAAAGGGGTAAAAAATACATGTATGCATTTCAAAGTGAATAGTAGTACTAATAATTAAGCTTTATAGCGCACGCTTTAAGAATAAGGAAAATATCATTATCACCAATATACCTCTTTGTATTAAAGAATTCCAGCATGAATTCGATTCTCTCTGGGAAGAGTTTGAATAATAAAAAAAAAAAAGGATCTACCTGAAAGGCACAGTACTTTTTCCGGACCTTCTTTCCGGCTTAAAAAAGTTCCTATTATAGCATATTCATCCAATCATAATTAAGACCTGGAATTGAAAAAGTTAAAATGCATGCGGTATTTAGTTGTTCGCTTCACTCAATTAAGGTTCGCTTAAACAGTGTGTGTGTGTGTGTGTGTGTGTGTGTGTTGTGTGTGTTTGGGTAAAGTCTTTTATTCTTCTCTTTTTTTTTATTTCACTGTTATGTCCCAACAAGAACAAGCTCAGGAACCATTAAAATTAAGAAATCCAACCACATACCACGTTTTAGCGACAAGTGCTGAATTTTCAAATTCATCTCTTCTTCATCCTTTATCTAATAATGAGATGCTAACAAGTCATCATCAGCAACAAAGAAATAATATAGATATTATCCACAGTCACCATGAGTTTGAAGATCAACCGTTTGGAGTAAGATATATATATATATAATATACAGTACTAAATTTGGATATCTGAATAACATTTATTACAGGATCACCGTAGATCTTCTACAGCCACAGATACTTCTTTTCACCAAGCTATGTTTATGACTACTGATAATAGTAACAGTAATAATTTGGCCACTTCTGCACCTGCAAATATGAGTTTTGAATATCGACCTTTTCAACAACAACAACAACAGCAGCAGCAACATCAACAAAACAGCAATAACGATTTAGCAAAAAGTTTAGAAGATGAATATACACTTCACCTAAAGTAAAGTTTACACTATTCTTTCTCTTAAATCATAGCTAATACAATTCAATATTAGTATGCAGATGATGATGGAAAAAAGAAGACGTAGAAGAGAATCACATAATGCAGGTAAAATAACCAAAAAAGACATGTAAAATAGCAATGATTAATAAAAGAGTTTTGAAAGTCGAAAGAAGACGCAGAGATAACATTAATGACAGAATTCAAGAACTGTGCGATTTATTGCCTGATTCAGCGTCAGATAACAACAACAACGGCTCAAAACCAAACAAAGGTGTCATTTTAAAGAAATCAGTAGATCATATCAAACAGCTACAACAAGAAGTGCAATCTTATTATCAAAGGATGAAGGAACTAGAAGACACTTTAAAATTATATCAGCAATAGTCTTTTTATTTCCCTATCTTCTTCTTCTATAAACATCTATAAATATAAAAAGACAATGAAGCTCCATCTTCTATTTAAGATAACATACACAAGAACCCCTTTTTTTTTTTACCTTTTCTTTACACGCTCGTCGGGTGACGCATATTCTCCTGTATATCCTTTCTTTTTAATAGCTGATTCGTCCATAACAGGCGAGACCTTCATCAAGTTTGTTGTGTTTTCACGAATATCGCGACGTAATTGTTCTACTTTGTTGATATAGGCTTCTTGAGCTTGTTCATTAGCCTGTATCGTATCTTGCAAACTGGCAATTTTAGCATCTAAAGCAGCCATCAGACGCGTCGTATGTGAACCCCATGCTGCTAAGGTCTCTAGGGTATCATTGTTATTGAACTGAACATCGCGACCAATACTATTGACTACTTGTAATTGACGCTGGCGTTGATCTAATTTGCCGGAAAAGACGCCTTGATAAAACGCATCAATAATCAAATCCTCAAGTGCGCGCACAGTGGGTATATCCAAATACGATTGCAACATGTCGTAATGAAGTACTTGTTGTGACTCTGAAAGTGTAGTAATAGACAGCACTTTTAATTTCTTTTCTTGAGCCTCATTCAATGCGGGTAATTGTGCCATGTTTTCTTTTTTTTAAGAAATCAATACAACAATGTCATGGTGTTGCAGTGATTGTTTACCTTTGTAATCTTTATAAGTACCGTATAAGAATATACGCAGCAAAGAATAATAAGGTGCCACTTCAGGTAATTGAGAAGCCTATACAATGAATAAGATGTTGTTCTCTACAATTTATATTTTTTAATTACTTCAACCAAGTTGGGAGATTCGTATAATTCGGTAAACACATAAACGCCTGGTGCGCTTAAAACATCCATAATCAACTTTGTATTGGCTACTCCCTTGACTGACTTGGATAACAACAGGAAAGGCTGCAATTTGTTGCTTGTAGATAAACTTAATTTGATCTCATTCATACTATTTACCAAAAAAAAAGGGAGGAAACAAAAGCTCAAAAGAGATATATTTTTATTTTATTTAATTTAGCTCTTCAACTGTCCAGGGAACCAGCTCAAAAGTAGTGTTATTATCTTCTTCCTCCACTTCTTTTTTATTGCCCTCTGATCTTATGCAACCAAAGGATTGTGGCTCTTTCTCCTTATCCGCATCCCCTTCCACGACCACAAATGATTTCTGCCTTTTACGCATATTCCATTGAAGACACTTTTGCACCGAGCTAAACCAGTCGTTACTTGAGCTGCAAGCGCAATATGTTTTAATAGGATAAGGCGAAGCGGTAACCTTCACATGATCTCCATCTATAAATACATATAGGTCAAAAGACGTCAAAGCAAATATAGGTAATTAGGTTTTTTTTTTTTTTTTTTACGCTTTAGTTCAATCTTGTTTCTACCATCAAAGCTGCAAAATGCTGTGTTCCTAGAACAAAAAGGAACTATAACACGAATTGTGATCTGACTAGGTAACAGCATCGGCCTAAAATTTAATGTATGTGGGCATATAGGCGTGACTAAAGTACACTGCATATCAGGGTGTGTCAGAGAGCCACCAGCCGAAAGCTAAATGACAGCAAGGTCAATCATTGTATAATGAAGAGTGATATCTAATTTACCGAGTAAGCCGTAGAACCAGTGGCGGTGGCTATACATAATCCATCTGCTTGAACTGTAGTTAAATGTCTTTCATCAGCAAACAGCTCTAGCATGGATATGTTTGAATTGGGTCCTCGGTCAACAACAAGTTCATTCAAGACATGAAAAGTTTGTTCAGGCATGGCCTTATAGCACATCACGTGAGGGTCGAAATAATAACCTTCATCTGGTTCTTGTGTGCCCTGTTGTGCAGAAGCATTGATTACTGCTTTTTTATACGTTTGACGCATCCATGATGTCTCGACTTCGTTGTTGGCTGTCGTTGTGTTATTGCTCGATGAAGGGTACCTGTATATAGTGCAACTGGATCGCATTCGTATTGTGCTCTTCAATTCACCGTTGAAGAGTTTGTTGAGTTGATCAACGTACTTTGTAAAGAGGAAGGGGGTGAGAAAACCAAGTGAGCCTAGATTAAATGGTATGATAGGAGGAACTTTGGATTGAAATAAAGTTGAAGTGAAAAGAAGTGTACCATCTCCACCTAGCTATAGCGTACGTAAATAAAACGTAATGACATCAAGTATAGAATTATTACAGTAATGATAAGATGGAAGAGTTCAGGTTGTTGGTAACATAACTTGGGTGTCCAAAATTTCAAATGGGTTTTCCAAGCCTTTTCTTTTGTATTATGCTTGAATTGGTTTGATTCTTTCAAGTGGCCGTCGACATACCTATACATAACATGTTATATGGTACTATTACATTTCTAATTTTTTTTTTCTAACAATTTTACACTATAAAGGGATGTTCTTTTCCAAAACGTGGAGTGAAAATAAGCCATTCAACAAGCTGTCGTGTAAATGATACCAGCTTATTCTCTTTGGCTTTTGTAATAACGAGAATTGTGTTGTTTTCTGGATTCCAACCCTCTTCTTTGATACAATAAATTTTTCATTCATGCAAAAAAGACAATTGTAATACCTTCTTTATCAATATCGTGTTTACGTTTCGTGCCACTATTCATCGTAATTCGAGGTGAAGAAAAGAAGAGAAAAAAAATGTATATATTTCTGGGGTTAATAATGACCGTAAGAGGATGATGATATTCAATGACAGCCAAACAAGGATAATCATTAGCTATTGGAAATCTATAGGTTTTAGGTTTTATTATTATTAAGATACAATAAAAAAGAAGAGGGGGGTATGATGACGAACTACTTATACATTATGATATAATAATACTTTTGTATACGTATGTTATCGAGGAGGGATACTTTCTTCGTCTTCATCAGCTGGGAGATAATCCAAAACATCCAATGAGTTTCTACGCGATGAGACTGCACTCATGTCTTTAGTAGTAGCGCTGGTAACTGTACTTTCAGCTGAATAGGTCCTCATGTTGTTATTATTTACATGTTCAGGCATTTCGTCAGGTGTCAAGATCGTAATAGCAGTAAATTTCTTTGCTGACTGTTGAGGTGTTTTTTGAAAATCTGCCAAATCAGATTCATCCAAAGGTGGAGGAGGTGTTGAGTAGTTGTTATTGCTTTTACGTTGAAAGACAAGGTCCATTTTTTTGGGAATACGAAGGATGACAGAACTATGGCCGCCATCACTTGTTCTTGTTAATGTACGTGTAGCAAATTTACTGGTGTAAAAAAGAGGGATTGTAATACCGTGAGCGACAATAGAAGCAAGTACCATGAAATAGACGACGGGTTCAAGGACTTTTCTTGCATGCGCGTTAGGTCCATCAACAGGAATGCTTTCACGGGCCACAGTATAATAAAATAAAGCGCCGACGCCAATAGGTCCAAACCAACCTGTAAAGAGAGCCTCACGCCAACTCCGGATACTTGGAATGAATTTATAAAGCGACATGATGATCGGAAGTCGTCTTAAGAGAAGAACAAGTATGCCTAGAACAACTAGTCTCCATACTGTGACTTGAGTGTCTACATTATAGAAGGCAGACCAAGGCTAAAATGGTGTTAATACTTTGCGACAATATGATGCTGTTTATTCGTTACCATAGTTACACCGATATAAATGAAGATACTGATGTTGAGCAAGTTATCAACTACTTCCATTAAGTGAGCTCTTTCGCTTTCAATACGATACCAATCGTTCCAAGTCAGTGAATTACCAGCAATGAAACAAGCTAGCAAATCATCACTACCGATAATGCCAACCAAACCCATTAAAAGTAACTAAAAATAATATTAGTCTCTATACTATTTCAAGGCATGTGATTAACTTACAGCCAGTGCAATTGAAAACACCAAGAAAGATTCTTTATCAATCAGATTACTAAGCATATACATATCAGTATAATGGGTATTTGACTCAGAAGTTGTATTACTTTTTTTCACAATATTTCAATAACTTTCTAGCAATATAACCCGCAAGAAAACCGATAATAATGGATAATAGGATATTATAGGCCATGACGAAATAAGCCCATTTGCCAATCGCTGGACCGACGTCCATTTGCATCAAATAAATGGCTAAGAATAAAAATGGGTATCCAAGACCATCATTTGCGCCACTATACATATGAGAGTCAGTTTCGTATTTCCAATAGATAAACAACGTGTTTACCTTTCACAGAGAATTAAGTGTCTTAAATGAACTGGTACGTGTTTTTCTGCAAACTTTCCTTGAACAATAGAGTTACATAAAACCTATCAATAAAAATATAATCAGAATTTTGAATGTTAGAAGAATGATGTAATAGTATAGCTTACAGGATCTGTGGGAGTAAAACAGGCTGCAATCATGAGTGCTTCGAGCTATAGGGTATTATTAACACAACAATTACAAATTGAATTCTTTTCTCTTTACATAATTAAGTCCAGGAATCAAGGCCCATACTAACAATCCACTTATCAACCACATATAAATCATTGTAGGACCCAGCAGCATTAATAACGATTTCAATTCTTTTCTTAAATACGCTTTTGGTAGAGTAACACCACAAGCCATGACTTGAATACCAATAACGATACGAGTGAATTCGTGTGTTATTATCTCTTCATTTCCCCAAGCTTGGACATCAACGAATTTAGCGCATAGAGGACCAAACACGATACCACAAATAAAAGCAACCGCTATAAAAGTTTGAAACATAAGTAAAGGCGTGCATATTAAGGGGCAATGTGCGTATTTACAAACTTCAGATAAATAAAGTCTTTCTTTAATGAATAAGGAGCATAATCCGTATAAGAGGATAAATCCGCCTACAATAGCAGCTACAATGGATACTGTATCCAACTGTAAAAAATCACTAGACATGAAATAATTAAACAAGAATAAAAGAAAAAGCAATGATGCTCAATGATAACACTATATGATTTCAGTTACACACATCTAGTTAAAAGGCACGTATGCATACATACACTATTTGATTTGATCTACAAAAGAAAGAAAGTTGAGATTTTTCTTAAAGCTCTTTTTATTCTTTTATATTTTTTGACACATTTATATATATACATATTGTACAAAAAACCTTGTCACAATAAAGTTACCTTTTTTGGAGTTTGTCAGACACCAACAAGGACATGCGCTATTTTCGCGAGCTCCGCAGACCTCCCTTATTGGGTTAGAGCATCCGTAATGGTTACACTATCCGAATAAACTATAAAGCAAAACAGATTCATGTTCCGAAAGCTCTGTTGTTAATAGACTTTCTTGATTACTTTTAATCTCCCAAAAAAAAACTAATACGATAATGAAAATAGAAAACAGCTATATTCAAAAAACTATAGCAATGAGGATCAAAGAGGACGAAGATTTGCTTCTTTAGTGATAGCACTTGGTGAGCTCATGGAAAGAAAATATGAACAAAAAGGACCAGTCAACAAGAGAAGGGGACTGGTTTTAAGAGGAAGATTTATAGAGCAACAAGCACGCCCCTTATGCTCATAGACGTAATGACAAATTGTTCAATCAAAAAGCACAATTCTCTCCCTAAAATGTGGAATTCGCCCATTCAAAAAGTAACGGCTGCTTTACGTATTATTGCGTGCAAATATCCGGCCGAAACATGCAAAATTAAGTGAATCGTAAACACGCAAAAACCTCAAACAACTTATTGTCTCGCGTTAATGACTATTTACAAATCTTCTTGCCGATTTTAGGTCGGTTTGAAGCCTCTACTCACCAGCAACAAAATACAGGATTTTCTTCTTGATTAACGCCATTAGAGAGAACATAAACGGTTTATTTCTTATTGATAGCTGCTTTAACCAAAGTGTCATAACAACATTTTCATACTAAAAAGACTTACATTCGTTATAATTACTTCTGTCTAGAGCCTTTACCCAACTCATTCCAATAGACTGAGTGTAGTCTACTTGGTGAGTTGCCACCTAGTAGGCAAAAAGCATTCACTACGGGGAATATAAGCATCCTCCCTCATCTGAGAGAAAAAGTCCCAATACTGTAATTTAAACATTTACATTATTTATCTTTGACAAGGAGCATTAAATTTAGTGTACAAGTCATTTTTTTAAAATTTTGACGCTATTTTAATATAATCAGTACAGATGCTCTAAAAATTATACCTTTTCTACGTCTGACGACATCTAGTGACATGTCTCTAATCCACTAATACTACGCGCGTTGCATCGGTTGACTTCTTTTTTTTTTTAAACAAAGAGCAAAGTGGCTACATTATGCGTATTAATCATGCAAGCTGTTATATATATATATATTTAGATTAATTTGATACCCTTTTATCTTGTTTACATTTTATATGACTTGAAATAGTTGTAAAAAATTGCTTCAGGCAGTATGCCACTGCAGCGCACATAGTGTTCCTTGAATATTGTTCAGGACTTTTTGGTAGGTGATGTTGACAGTTATGTAAAACGGCATGGACTTCCTCTTTTACCGAAGGACAAAAGACGCTAAGGACCCTGTTAACAGCTTGCAATTGAAGAAAACAAAAAAAATAAAAAAATTCTCAATTTTTGGATCCTGGAAGGAAGTCCGTATTCACTGCTGTCAATGGACTAAGTCTCAATGACTGTACTTTGATGCGGTGCACAACTGCCAAGTATCATCATTACACAGAATCGACTTAACATGCAGCTAAACAGAAGAAACTGAAAAAAAAAAAAAAGAACAGAGACTTTGTAAAGTAGAAAGTGCCATTCCTGCTATGAAAAACTCAAACTTAAATTCTTAAGAGCAACATGTTCAATATACATTTATCATCATTTGAATACCCTGTTGGAGTTTTACAAATTTGGTACCCACAAAAGGTATCTTCTTCTTATATCAAGGAAGACAGCGAGCGCCTAAAGTTGTAGTCAGCATGTGCATAAATGGTGGGAGCAAGTACCTGAAGGAAAATAGAAAACAGAAAATGGAGCCAAACTTTTACTAGAGGAAATTGTGTGGGGTCAGCTTTAGAAATTTTATATTTTTTTTAGGCCCTGACTTTTTTTCTTTTTCTTTTTTCTTGAATAAAATAATGAAATGTCCATTATAATTAAACGTTCATTTCAAACGAAAAGAATACCTAATTATGACGGCTATTGGTCACTAATACTAGAAAAAGCGAAAGAAGCAACTAGTATAGCAACAACAACAAAGAAACCTCTCGCAGTACCTATTACTAATGCCATAGAAGAACCTATAAAACCTAAAACACCAACAAAGACAGTAGTCTATTTAAAAGGGAAGCCAATAGAATTACCTGAAAAACCAAGCGCCCCAGACAATTGTTGTATGAGGTAAAAACAACAATAATAAAAATAAGAATCCTATCTAATTTTGTTTTATTACAGTGGCTGTGCGCATTGGTAATTTTATTATTTATTTATTTATTTGTAATGCACTTTAACGAATAATTCTAGTGTTTGGGATATGTATCAAGAAGACATGGAAGAGTACAGTCAGGCAAAAAACGAAATTAAAGATAGATTTATAGAAGCCAATGAACCTCTTCCCCAAGTCCTTTTAAAACACGATCCTATGGAAGAAATGGACCCTACCATGAAAGCTTTCCTCGAAATGGAAAAACAACTCAAAAACCATTGATATTATATATATATGTACTTTATTATTAACTCCATACATCCTCTTGATAACGACCTGTATTTCTTAAATTCTTAATATAATCATGCGCTTTTGTTTCATCCAACCCCCCTATTTCTTGGGCAAACTGAATGAAAGTATGGTTCACATCGCGTGCCATCACTTTTGCATCACCACAGACATAAACGTAGGCCCCTTTCTCTAACAACTCCCAAACCTCTTGTGCTTGTTCCATTAATCGATGTTGTACGTATACTTTATGATCAGTGTCTCTACTAAACGCAGTAATAATACGAGAGGGTTGACCAAGTGTCTCAAACAATGCAGGCCATTCATCTTTATACAGGAAATCTTGGTCCGAGTGACGGCAACCATAGAACAGGATTGTAGGGCCAACAGGCTTACCTTCTTGCTTCTGAAGAGCACGTTCTCTGACAAATCCTCGGAAAGGCGCCACACCCGTACCAGGACCAATCATGATGACAGGCACAGTGGGGTTACGTGGTAATTTGAATTGTGATCGACGTACATGGACAGGCACGCGTGCGACCTTCTCTGAAGTATTCAACAACACACCACGCGGTCCAGCCAAATCATAGAAAGGTATACCCTCCTCATGTGTGGGTTCATCGAGTAGAGCTTCGTGGATTCGCCATAGGTAATTCGTATTGACACCGTACACAGTACGTCCTGGTTCAGGCTCATACGATAACGTAACGACAGTCGCACTAATCGTTTTGGGTGACTCTTTTGCACTGGACGAAATTGAGTAGTAACGAGGCTGAAGACGGGACACACTTTCCACAATCACATCAAACGGAACCGCATCAAAGGAAGAACCGTCACCACCAATCTTGATCATGTCTTCTAACACCTCACCCAAGTTACGTGTGACATCGCCCACACGTACACGGTAAGCATCTTTGTCTGTTGCTAGTTCACGCAGGACGTCTTTTGCCTGATCTGTTGGGGCGAATTCCACAAGCGACATGAGTGTTTGACGCGACACAGGAGCGCAGATGTCGAGGTAGTGACGGAAGGCAGCACGATAGGTTGTGGGTACAGGGAATGGGAATTGTTTAGATGCAGCGGGATCAATGGCTTGTACGCGAATGACCGTATCGAGTTTATGAGAGAGACCTAACACACGAGCAAGACGTTCGACTTCTGTTTCATTATTGGTGGGCCAGATAGCAATATGGTCACCAGTTTGGTATGTGAGATTTGTGTTGGCGATATCAATTTCAACATGAAGACAATGACGGTCCGCTTTTTCGTTTTGCGTGAATAAGTCTTTACTTGATACAATAGGTGCATTATAAGGGCGTTTTGCATCATATACCACACGACTAAATATATAAATTAGACATTATTATTCCAATTCTCAAGATAAAAGACTTACGCTCCTTCTTTAAGCCATTCAGATAACTCACCAAGATAGATTTTATTTTTATCAGTCTCTTCGATTAATTCTTCCACAGAAAAAGTAGGTTGGCGTGGACCAGAATGTATATTGGTTTCATCAACGCCCAAAGCTTCACAAAATGCAGGCCACATTTCTTCTTGCCATGCCAAGAAATCCTCTTCTAATGAGCCGTCATCATCTCCTTCGCCGCATGTACCGATACGATTAGCACCCAGTGCTGTCAAACTTTGATCGACTTTACGAATGACAGCATTGTAATGCTCGTATGTTTTATTACCCAATCCAAAAGCAACATAACGTAGGTTATTTAAGTTGTCAGCAGATGTAGAGAATTCAGGTGTTGTATCGGTTAATAAATCCCAAAAGTCAACCGCATTGTCAGTGGGTTCACCTTCGCCATAAGTAGCCATGATAAAGAAGACCAAAAAGTCTTCAGGGACGGTATCGAGATAGCTGAGATCATATAGTTCAATGTCAGCTGTCATTGCATGGATACCGTATTTCTGAGAGCATTCTTTAGCGAGACGAGACGCATAATCTTCGGCTGTACCTGTTTGCGAGCCATAAAAGAATATCACTTGACGACCCTTAAACAACAACACGATGAGTTTCGAAACAAAAGAAAAAAAAAAAAAAAAAAAAGAGAAGGTACTTACTTGTTGCTGCATAACTTTGACAAAGTTGCGTTCTTTCTTTGGCGGTGCTGCTGTTTTAGGTGAATCTGCTCGTTTTTGTTCATCGGATGGATTAGATGATGATGATGAAGAAAAGAAACGGTCAGCAATTTGACGTCTTGTAAACCAAGCAATGGCACCAAGACCTATTGTGCCTAAAAAGATGATGTCTAATGTGTTCAATACACGATTCCGTGATTTAACCATTATTACAGGAAATGATATCAAAAAAGAAAAAAAAAAAAATGTGTACCCCAGATTTTTTTTTATTTCATATGACAGACAACAGAATTTAGTATTGTGTAATCTGCAATTGACTTAAACAAGTAAAACTTACAGAAAGCATATACGATTAAAGAAATTTTTTATTTATAACAAAAATTTAAAAAATGACCCAAAGTGAGCACATAATACTTGCGTATTGAATTGCCCGGGTCAGTTCAAAGAGGGGGAAAAGTGTATTAAAAAACCTTTTGATAGGCAAAAGGGTAAAAAAAAAAAGTGAGAGAAGGGAAGAGGAACAAGAGAGATATATCACAAATACTAGATTGAAGAGTCACATAACCAAGTTACCTAGAGGGGGGTTTTCTGGAGGGATTCTACCATGATATAGATAGTCGAGTTCAAAGAAAAGAAGACAAAGATTGGGCCATCCGATTGTCCAGGCAGAAAAGGTAGGAGCGGCACGATTTGGAAGGGTTGGTCTGCGCTTGGGTCTCTTGTCTGGCAGTCTGTTTAACAAAAAGGACACGGGATCTAATTCTGTTTGCGGCATCTGGAGACGTCGATACATGTGAAGACACCATATGGCATGCTTTTTTGTGAACATGGATTGAGGATGGTATATATACACGGTTTAGGAGTACCACTAGGTAACCAGCCTAAGCGCCATCGGATTACATAGTCGGCTGCGTTCTGCATTAGTCATAGGTAGCCAGAGGATAGGATCCATTCCCGGTGTTGGGCGACAAGCAGAAAGAAGGATAGAATTGGCACCATTTCGACGGTCATTGAAGTTGTCTTCCGAGTAGAGTTGTTGCATGAGCGGGTAAAGGCACGTTAGTCATAGGTATCATCTTCCACGAAGGCAGTATACCGTCGCCAGATTGGGTTTTTGGAGAGTTTGTACCAATGAGAATGGCTTGAGGAAGGACGTAGGTGCGGCAAAAATAGGGATACAAGAATATCTTCCGGTAAGTAGATAGACCGAAGTATAAATTTAGCTTGTAGAATATTGACACGCTCCTCGGTCGTGGGTTGATTGATCAAGTGTAGCATGACTTTTGTTGAGGATTGAGTGCTACCCAAAAAGATTTTTCGGATACACTTGGCTTGGCATGCGTCTAGTTTTTTGAGATGTGAACCAGAGACAAGAGCAAGGGCGAGGCCATATTCGAGTTGAACACGTACAATTTGTGAGTAAAAACGGACTGAGAGAAGGCGGTGGAACCCTTTGTGGTTTACTCCGAGGGACGCCATTTGATTCATAGTTTGGAGTGCTTTATTGATGTGTTCTGTACCAATTCATCTGTATTCAGAAAAACGCCAGGGCTTATAGGTGTGGTGTTTGCACATACTTCTTACTAATAAATCGAATTAGATTACGCCCAAATACAGCTGCCTGTTAATATCGTATAAGCATACATATTAGCTGGCAAGAATACCACATAAAATATTTTATGTACTTCATTGTTTCTGAACTTCAATTATAGCAACAAGAACAATTTTTATTAAAACCAAATTTACTTTGACTGATGAATCTTCCCCCACTTTTAATAAAGGATTAAAGGAGACTCATTTCGCTTTACAGCCCATTTTACATTTATCGATTCAACAGTTAAATATCTCAGTAAATATAAAAAAAGGAAAAAACGCGTTTAGCACTGCTATGTGACTCATTTTTAAGCAAATATTAAAACACAGTGGTAAAGATTAATAGTCATTGAGTTACGGATGACAGGTACTTCTTTGAAGATCAGACTCAAAAACGTTCGTTTTTTGGGAATTTTGGTTGTGATGGATTTTTTTTTTTTGAAAAATGCATTTTTTTTGTTTGCAGATTTCTGCTCCAAAAAATTTATTTGTATTGAGAGTACAGGTTGCGATGCGATTTCGAAAAAGGCCCCTAACAAAAAAATGTCACTTTCCAAGAAATTAATGACACTAAGCCTAAGCCGAAAATGAATTTATAGTAGACACCATTAACAAACGTGGTTACAAGTCTCTTTTTATGCCTCCATATTCCCAATTTTTAAGCCCTATTGAAGAATATTGGGCTAAAATTGAAAGTAATACCAAGCGTAACCCGCTAGATACCAACTCCAAGCTCACACCATGTAATTTTAAAGCTTGTCAATCAGTTACTGTATTCCTCTTAGACCTTTAATCCAAAAAGGGCTTTTTCTTTTCTTTACACAGCGATCTAACCAAGGCAATACAGCATACAAATGCTATGTGCTCGTTGGTCGTTTTATTTATTATTATCAAATATCTATAGCAGCAGTAAAAGATTTAAAGGAGCGTCCTTTTTTTTTCGTGAAAGTCATTTTCACCGCGTTTCTTCTTGAAAGCGCCGAAATAAATAAAAATCTTTTGGCAGTCCATAGTGGGGTCTTACTTTGAAACCAACACCATGCTCATTTTATCACATTTTGTTGATTAACTTCTGATGCTTTAGCAAGGAGAATAGTAGTCCTGGAAAAATGAACGATATAACTTGTTGCTGATTGACTCAGAGAATGACCACAAATACAAACTATACTTTTCCAGAGCTACTACTCTATCCAATCCAAACATCGAGGTCATTAAAAAAAAAAAAATAACGCGTTTGATAAGGTCGCTATGGATATCGTTGCTAAATTATCACGGGCGTTTTATCATTCAAGTAGTCAAGTATACATTAAAAGCTTATTACATAGTTCGTTTAATGTCTCGAGGCTGTTCAGCATCGACGCACCACAAACATGGCGACAATGAAGTTGACTTTTAAACAATTTCTTCAAAAGTGCTGTCAGCATATTTTTTTTTTTTTAGGTTTTACTGTATCACGCTACAAATGAGAAAAAAAGTAGGGACCACATCATTGGGTCATTTACCGAAAAAAAGAGATTTTTTCAAATTTCATTTTTTTTTTTTTTTTTTTTCCTTTCTTTTTTTTTTTTTAAAAAAAAAATGCCTACTACAGTAGCTCGTACAAATGAAAATATATTCTTATTTATACCCAATATCATTGGTAAAAAGTTGACCATTTGATAAGAATAATGAAACTAAAAAAAGAAGAAATAATAGGATATACACGAATTATATTAGCGTCATTGTCATTATATTATATGCCTTGGCACCCTAAAGTATGTGTAAGTTTATATTGTATTTCTTGTTTATTGGATGCCGTTGACGGTAATGCAGCAAGAAAGTTTAATCAATGTAAGTCTCTGTCTTTTTATTGTTATTTTCTTTTTGTATTAAGATAAAAAGTAAAGGTAGTAGATTTGGTGCTGTATTAGATATGGTGACAGATAGGTTTGTAGTATAAATTAAGGCTGATAACATGGTATTTATTATCAAATAGATGTACTACAACTTGTCTTTTATGTTTCCTCTCTCTGCAATATCCAAAATGGACTATCCTCTTTCAATTCCTTATTTCTCTTGACTTTAGTTCACATTATATGCATATGTATAGGTAAGGGTAATTGTGTGTGTATGTGGGCGTGTATAGGTATTCATTTATGTATACTTAGTTCAATGGTCTCGGGATCCTCAAGTCATAAAAAGATTAGTAAGAAACAAAGTTGGTATCTTCAAATTTATTACACAAACAATGTAAGTTTCTTTGTAAAAAAAAAAAGGAAAAATTTTTAATTGACAAAAAAAAAAAAAAGATTGTATTGTTTTTAATGTGTGCTGGCAATGAACTCTTTTTCGTTGCTCTCTATGTATTGAAGTTTTGGGGGCCCATTAATGGTAAAAAAAAAAAAAAAAAGACCAAAAAAGAGAGATTTACGTATACTAAAAATGTAAATAGGATTTTGGTGGAGCGTTTTATCAGTGACAGGTGTAGTTTGCTTTGCTAAACAATTTATCAATATTGTTCAAATCGTAAATGCCAGTAAGACTTTAGCAACAATTGATCAAGAAGAAAGAGCAAGAGATATTGTACAAAAGAAAAACTAGAGAATTCAGTTCTTTTATAATAAAAAACAGGCGTCTATTCATGTTCATATTATACGTGTGTGTGTGTGTGTGTGTGTGTGTGTGTGTGTGTGTAGATACACTGCAGTTACTTTATATGCAAAGATTACTTCACATGGGTCAATTATAGTAATTTAAAATGAAACGTAATAACAATAATATAGTGTGTATAGTTAACAGTCTGTTTTGGGTATAATTTCAAAAGAAAATGATAGAATATCAGAAATTGATATCATAATCCCAAGTAAGGGAAGTGATGGAATTTTTAAGAACAAAAGAAGCTTTTTTTTTTCTTTATTGTTGTGCTATAATACATAGTATGATACAAGTAGTAGTGTTGTCACTTTGAAAAAAAGAGGAACAAATTCAATCCTCAGAAGGTAAAGCGTCAAGATTGGCTTGAAGTCCAATTAAGAGTTTAGACCATTTTTGTTGAAATTGAGTTGATTTGTTTAAGGGGAGAGTGTGTATTAAACATTGAAACCTGTCAAAGCACTGATTGACAGCTATTTGTGCATCAAATAAATCCGCACCATAGTAAATAGAACCTTGAAATTCAGTAGCATAACGAATCTATATATTTATAATACAATGAGTCTTTTGTAGTAATTATTCACAATAGTGTATTTACCTCATCAACGGCAAGATCATAAAGCCTACTAAAGTCTTCTTCATTTTCTAAAGTCGTTATAGACTCCAGGGTATGAACTGTTGAATTGGATGTCTGGCTTTGACTGGTATTGGAAGATGAGCCACTATTACGTCGAATAATGGATAGCCAACCAGTAGGACGCACAGCAGAACTATTGTGGTTATCTTGTTGATGGTCAGCTGTAGGAGGATGACAAGAACAGTGACAACAATGATTATTATGTCTATTGCGATGTTTAGGAAACATGAAAGAAGTTAAAGAAGGCATGTTAATTACAAGAAAGAAGAAGAAAAAGAATGACTTTCCCTCTTCCCACTGTGAATTAGGCACTTTCTTTTTTTTTTTTAAAAAAAAACGAGTTTGTGGTCAACACAGTAAATGCAAATACAACTGACAACATTTTAATAGGACTTGACATGTTACAAACTGGAATATATATATATATATATTTATTCCTCTTTATCAAACTGTTTCCAAACAGCATTTTCATCATCGTCTTGTTCATCATCTAAAGCACCTCCACGCTCTGTTTTATCAAACTGTGATGCATCAACAGAAACATCACCCTCATCCATATACTTAGCATCAGATAAAGCCAATGATTTATCTTGTTCAAATAATTGACGACCTAATAATAGTGGACATCAATATCTTTCCCCTTTCACTCTACTCTTTTATTATACCTGTTAATTTGCCCTTTAATTCTTTTGCTCTTTGTGCTCTAGCCACAGCGTCTTTTTCAGCAATCTCGGCATCAAATGTTTTTTTCCAAGCTAAAAAGCTCTCTCTTGTCACTTTTGTACCATTGAATTTAGCTTGTTCTGCTTCTTCCTCTTTACGCTTCTTTTCGAGTAACTCTTCTTCTTCTGCTTTCTTTACATCTAATACAATATTGTCCAATTCTTCCTTCATTGTCATAACCATAGTGAAAATCATGGCCATGCCCACAGAATCCTCTGCCTACCACAGTACAAGTGAGAAAAAAAAAATACTGTTTCCTTTTTCTTTGTTGTTTACCACTTGCTGTACTGATTCTTTGATTTTTGTGTAATAAGAAGAAGGAATTTGTCCCTCAATAGTTTCGATTTGATATTCTGGTAATTCATCAGGGTAATTAGGTGTATATGTGACATGTAACGAAAGTCCACCTAAAAAAAAAAAGAGTTAGCTAAATACAAAAAAAAAGAAACGATATAGAAGTAGCTTACGAGGGTTTTCTTCGTCTTGTTCTTCAGGATAGACAGAAATAGTAAATTCCTTGTCATTAATTACTAGGTTTCGATGATTAAACTTTTAAAGAACAATTAAAAAACTTTGGAATAAATTACATTGGAATTCATCAGGATAAATAGATTCAAGTGCCTCGAGTTCGTTAGCTTGTTCTTCGGCGTAATCTTGAAAACGAGTGTTAGATTACGAAATAATGTCATTTTGCCTCTTATTACCTGTCATTATTCTTGTAGAAATAAAAAAACTAAAAAATATTTTTTTTTTAATTCTCTAAAATACGTATCAGCCAATAATAAGAGCTCTTTTTTTTTTCGCGACTTCCCTGAGCCTGTGACTACAGTAACTTAGACTTTTCCATAAAGGTTCTTATTCAGCCTTATATTTCATTATATAGACATCCATCATACTAGTATAGATATATTATGTGGGTATTCTTTTACGACAGTAACATGAAATAAATATTTCTCCGGCTGCAACCTTTGTTTACATTTTTCTTCCTCTTTTAGTACATATAATAATGCTTCTTAAACCTCAAATATCATCAGGGCTACAATGGCTATCCGAGATGAACGTAGATACTGATACATCTAAGGCCAATAGAAAAACAAGCATTATTGGAACAATTGGTATATACATGTTGTATATGCTATTCTTGCACATAAAAAAATAATCTATCAATGTATGTATAGGTCCAAAAACAAATAGTGTGGAAATGATCACTCAACTAAGAAACGCTGGGTTAAACGTGGTTCGTATGAACTTTTCTCATGGCTCTTACGAGGTAGTTAAAAGCACAAAACAACATTTACTTCCATTAAATGTACTTTTAGTATCACCAATCTGTGATTGATAACACACGTCAGAGTACAAAAAGTACAAATACTATAGATAATATACATCATTGCTATACAAATAACTTATATGTAGTAATATAGTGTATCCTGGTAGACCCACCGCTATAGCTCTTGATACAAAAGGACCTGAAATTAGAACAGGCGTCATGAAAGGTGATAGAGAGGTAATGTGTATATATCTGCATATGGAGTGGAGGTGTTTTATCATGAGAAAGGGTGTTTTAAAGCTCACATTATTATAGATTCCAATCAAAGCTGGCCATGAATTTCTATTAAGCGTCAACGAGAAATACAAAAACCTCTGCGATGAGAAAATAATGTATATCGACTATGAAAATCTTCCCAAGGTTATCCAAGTAGACAAACTCATTTACATTGACGACGGAATCTTATCACTTCAAGTTCTCAAAGTGATAGAATCAGAGGAGAGTGTGCTTGTGAAGGCACTAAACGATGGTACTTTATGTTCTCGCAAAGGGGTTAATTTACCAGGCACGGCTGTGGACCTACCTGCATTGTCTGAAAAGGACAAAAACGATTTGAAATTTGGCGTAGACAATAAAATCGATATAATTTTCGCATCGTTTATTAGACGTGCTCAAGACATTCTTGATATCAGAGAAACACTAGGAGAATCTGGCAAACATATAAAAATTATTGCCAAAATTGAAAACCATCAAGGGGTTGAAAATTTCGATGAAATATTGGAACAAACAGATGGTGTGATGATTGCTCGTGGTGTAATTGAATATGCTATCCCTATAAGTTTATATAGCTCACCTAATTACATAAATATAGGATATGGGGATCGAAATACCCTTGGAACGTGTTTTTATTGCTCAGAAAATGATGATTGCCAAATGTAATCTAGTAGGAAAACCAGTTATATGGTAAAAACTTAAGAATTTGAAGTGATCAATGTCTAATAAGTACATCTATTCTAAAGCGCAACACAGATGTTAGAATCAATGACGGTAAGATATAAGCATTATACATGTATACTCCTAAATTTATATACTATGTCATACAGTTCAATCCACGTCCTACACGAGCTGAAGTATCCGATGTTGCTAATGCTGTACTTGACGGCGCCGACTGTGTCATGCTTTCTGGAGAAACCGCAAAGGGTAGCTACCCTATTGATGCAGTGCGTACAATGCATGAAACTTGTCTACTCGCTGAATCCGTAATTTGCTATCCTGAATTATTCAACGACCTCCGTTTACTTACTCCTCTACCCACCACGACGACAGAGGCTATTGCATGTGCGGCAGTCAATGCAGCGCAAGAACAAGGTGCAAAAGCAATTCTTGTGCTCACAACGTCCGGAAAATCTGCAGCTCTTATCTCGAAATACAAGCCTTCAATGCCCATTATAGTCATCACTCGTAACCCTACTACAGCACGACAAGTACACCTCCATCGCGGTTGTTTTCCTTTTCATTATCCTGCAGCATCTTCAAAGGAGGCAGAACGAACCAATGCGTCTTATAGTACGGATTATTTGAGTCCTATTGATTTAGCACCATGGCAAGACGATGTGGATGTAAGAATCAAGTGGGGTATGGAACAGGGCATCAAATATGGGTAAACACACATACACACGCATACGCATAAACTAGTTATATGAAGGGAACAATGTTTAATTCATTATGTATAGACTGGTTGGCCATGATGAGCCTGTAATTGCTGTACAAGGATGGAGAGGAGGATTAGGAAATACTAACACTCTTAGAATACTTAAAACAATCTAAAGCTATATAAATTTAACATATAGAAATAAATCGTTCCTTTACTCAAGAACCTATAGATCATGCGACACCAGGATAAAATATTAAGCTTTAAGCCATTTTGGTATGAAAAAGTGGTGTGATAGAAATAACTGTAGCTGCATAAATGTGTGTTTTTTACAACTTACAAAAAGCAAAAGGTTTTCATTAAAAAATATCTAGTTGAAAGAGTTAACTTACCCCGCAATAAGAAAACAATTCAGCTTTAGTATTGAGGCATCGCCCATTATAAGAGGAATATAAAGAAAAATCATACAGTTCACTTTTTTTGAACAGCTGGATGGGTTTAAGCAGTATGCAGCCAATGACATTACTTTATTTTTTCCATATAAAAGCTGTCAGAAAAAGTTTTTTTTTTTTTTGTTTTTCTGAAAAAGTAGAATGTCAACAGCATTTGAATCCTTTGTAACCGTTCATCAATACCAACTTGCCGGTATTCCTGAAGAACTTTGGCAGGTACGCCTTTATTTGCTGGGGGCATTCTTGTTTTTTCAATTAACTGTTCAATAGACTCTCTTTATGAAACTCGGTGAAGATTATCTCGATGCAGGTAAAAAAAAAAAAAAAAAAAACATGACGAGTGAATGTTTGTATTCATTAATGGTTTTTGTTTTTTAGGTAATTTCGTCGAACTTCACCAGGGAGATCCTTTAAAAGGTTATTCTCTTCATGTAAAATCAGATACCTCTTTAAAGAAACACAGGTAAAAAGGACTAACCTCGCCATAAAATACAAAAAAATTAAGCACCCCATTTTTTTAGTGATATTTTCCTGGTGGATCATGCTTGGACTACTACTCCTGAAACTGCTAAAGAAGAATTGATAAAAAATATAGCCCTGATGGACCGCCTTGAAAACTTGATGGATATTGAGCAAATCGAAGCTCCTGAGGATTCTGAGGACGAAGATGAGGAAGTTGAAAAGCCTTCTGAAGATCTTATTCAACTCGTTGCTTCTCAAGCAAATGTGTCCAAAAAAGTGGCTGAAGCTGCTTTGATAGCAGAAAACAATGAAGTCATTAATGCTATCATGGTACGGAAAAAACACGCGTCTGGTATTTTCATGGGTATTAAACTAAATTACATAGACTTTGACTATTGATCCCGAAGCTAAGGCGGAGGCTGATAGATTGCACGATCAAGTCATGAACCAAGTTTTACAAAGCGGTAAGCCCCAAGAAAAAGAAGAAAAGGAGAACAAGGAACGTTTAGAAAGAAGAGCTCAACGAGAGCAAGAATGGCTCAAGCAACGCGCTGAGAATATTTATGAAAAGATGTGGTCATTTATCCAAACATACACGTATTCTATTTTGCAGCAACACGATGGTCAACCTGTCAGCCAAACCGCCTGGTATATAAACGATGAAGTGGGTTCTGCTATTTGTCATTCCACCAATCCTAATGTTGCCTGTGCACCATTCATATTCTCCCGCGGCGCTCATATGATCCCATACAGCATCTTTTATCCTATCAAGGACATTGAAGCAGGCGAGATTATCTCTTGTGATTTGGTACCCAAGAACTTTGAACGTGACGTTGATAGAACTGCCTACTTGTTTGCTTTTCAAGACAGAGTCCTCTTAACACCCGATATTGAAGAAAAGCGCAATGAACTCACCACTCTATTTAATAACAAGAAGAACAAGGCTCAGTCTACCATTAACAACCAAGCTTTGTTAGGTAGTTTTGATGGTTTCAAGAAGATTACAAGTAGTGAAACGTCTTCTGTCACAGTCTATACAGATGCTTCATTTGTCCAACAATTTTTGAAATTGGAGAATGTTAAGTTTACAAACGACCCTAAGAAAGCGGATATCATTTGGAGTAGCCAGGATTTCCAAGACTGGGACTCTCTTTTATCTCACCAAGCCATTAATCAAATTCCTAACGAAAGCTGTATCACATTCAAGCACAACTTGGCTCAATTGATCAAGTAAGAAAGCAATCTATGTTCTATTATAAACTAATGTCATTTTAGGGAGGCTTATGGTGCTCCTGAATGGTTTCCACCTACTTACAATATCATGACTGAACTATCTGAATTCGTTGGTGATTATTTGGAGGTAAACCTATCATACACCGTTTTTCCATCTCATCCTACTTACTCTAATACAAACAGAACGAAGAAAAGTCAGAAAATAACCTTTGGATTACTAAACCATGGAACATGGCTCGCGGTCTTGGTTTAGACATCACACGCAACTTGGGAGAAATTATCCGCCAACATGATAGCCCCATTCCCAAGATTGCACAACGCTATCTTCTCTCGCCTTGTCTTTATAACGGTAAAAAGTTCGATTTGCGTTACATTGTGCTTGTAGCTCGCAACAGCAGCAATCAATTTGTCGCTTGTGTCTACAATATGTTTTGGACTCGTTTAGCTAACAAAAAGTTCGATTTGGAGAACTTGACTGACTACGAACGTCAATTTACGGTGATGAATTATTCGAATTACCAAATGACACAGTTGGACGACAAGAGCTTTATCCATAATATGGAAAAGCAATATGATATTCAGTGGAGCACCATTCAAAAAGAAATCCATGCAGTGATTAAAGATGTTTTGGTGGCAGCTGCGAATACACCTCAGCCTCTTGGTTTTGCTACCAATAACATTGGATCTGAAGAATATAGTGCATTCAGTGTTTATGGATTTGATGTCATGTTAACAAGTGACTTCAAACCCGTTCTTCTTGAAGTTAACTTTTCGCCTGACTGTACTAGAGCTTGTCAGGTAAAAACAAAAGCCTTTTTCGTCTTAAATACGAGTTGTGTATTAACTCATGAATAGTATGATCCTGAATTTGTAAACAACATCTTTTCTATTGTTGATAGCAGATTCCATTCTTTTGAAAAGGGGTTGAATGCTTTTACAGTCTTATAATAAAGTTTTATTAGAGTATGGGAATATCGATAGGTAGAATGTGTAAGGTTGTTATTCATGAATTATATGTGATTCAGTAGGAGACAGTTTGATTTCATCAGAAGAGGAAGCAATTAATGCAGACGGTGTTGTAGTATCATGCTGATATTCCGATAAGTGTGTTGCTGGTATAGGATGAATAGCTACTACCGAGGATGATGATGGCTCTGCTACTAAAGATGTGCTGGTAGTCGTATTGCTTTCATCAGGCATAATAGAAAGAGGCTGCTGCTGCTGTGGTAACTCCAAAACATCTCTTCTCTTCATATCCTGTTGAATATTTTCTATGTCTTTCGCCAGGATGTTGCTGACCCCGCTTGCTTTCAAAGACTTGATAATCAAAGATACACTGACATGTTCTCTCAACAAACGATGGACAGTGATTAAGTGTTCAGGAGACAAAGAGCGATACATGGCATAGGCACTTGGGTCATTCGCAATAGGATGGTTATGTTCGCCGATACTTTTACGGATGATCCAGAAACTGCCGCGACAACAGCGAGCATATATCATACAAGCACATCCTGTCTTTTGTGATCGACGAGCGCGTGCCTTTATCACTCGGTTTGCGGCTGCTGCTGCTGCTTTTTGTGATTTCTTGACGTTTTTTCTGTATTGGCCACCATGTTTGCATATCAAGTATATTTTCGTTTTGTCTGATTTACTGGTGGTTAATGCCACGTTATGCTTTCGCCCATATTCATAAGTCTCAGTACGAAGGGCTTCTAAGCTTTGAAACATTCTCCCAATAGGAAACCTTTCATAAAATTCAGTAATAATGGGGCTATTGGGGTCCAGTACATTAGTAGGTGTCTCAGTGGTCGCAGGTTGTTGTTGTTGTTGTTGATCATCAGAAGGTAAAGCCACTGAATTAGAAGTTGCAGTAGTGGTAGTGTCATTTAATGGATGACTTATAAGTTGATGATTATCAATAATATTTTGAATAAGGGGTTGACTGTTTACATCAATAAGCGTTTGTTGTGCAAAATCAGCTAGTGAAGTAGCATTAGCATCATACGTAGCACCATTTAAAGAAGAAATTTGATTATTGGAATTACTGGTTGAATTGCTGACTTCAGATAGAATTTCGTGCTGAACTATTTCTTGACTACTCATTTTCTTTATGTGCACACCTGCCGAATGAGAGAGGAAAAAAAAAAAAGGATGTGGTGAATTGTGGGGTGTTATTAGCTGAGGGGTGTTATTACACGCACCGCAGATTTTTTTTGGGGGGGCAGGACCACCCACATGTAAGCCACTGTCACATCACATTTTCGTCCACTACTCTTTTAACATCGCCTTACATTTTGCTCATCACGTCTCCCAAAAAAGCTTCTTTTAAAAAAAGGTTTCCCGACGATGGATACACAGAATGTGTTACGACAAAAGGCTCTTCTACTCGCGATTTTAACTTAGATGTTGGATGGCAACTCACCAAAGTTTATAAACTAACTAATCTCAATGGCAATGAAGTTTATTTAAAACGATGTCTTGGAATTGTTGAATGCACTAACAAAGAATGTGTGCTCTTCAAAAAAGCAACAAGGCCAAAATCCAGTGATAAGCGTATTTCTAAGCAATCCTGTATTCACTGCAGAAGTGTTCTTGTACACATATCATGCTCAGTAAAAGTACGGTTTACTACTTCTGTCAATGCTTGCACGATGAATTGTGAAGGGAAGCACAATCATAGTGTATATACAACAAAACATTTGTCTGCTGAGGAACAGGAAGAATTCGATGAAAAAATGAGAGCTGATCCTCTCACAACCCCCAAGAAGATGACCACAGGGATTTCTTCACAAACAGGCGAGACTACTCAACCTGCTAGAAATATCAACCCAATTTTGGGTAACAAAGATAGAGTAAAATACGAAATGAAAAAAACTAGAGCTCAAATGGACTCGCCATCAAAAGAAAGCAATTTTTTAGGTGAACTGTCAAAAATTATGAATGAAGAATTTGAAAACTATGTCGTTTATGCCCAAGTTTTCCCACTTAGCAATTTTATGGTAGCTTTTTCCTGTCCAGCTTTTCAAAAATTCAATCTTCATTTCAAGAAATTTCCAATTGTAACTGACGTTACATTTGCGGTCTTCAATGACGCCTCCAAATATCTTTGTTCGTCCGTAATTTACGTCGTCCTGTTGTTTAAAAAGTTTCAGCTAACAAAGGATAATTTTGTTGGTGTTGTAATGGATTTTCCGGCTGCTCAGCGTCAAGGCTTCTTAAGAGCTTTCAACAAAGCGTTCAACAATTTAAATGACGGATGTGGAACACAGGAACAGTTGGGTGAGGCTTTGGGTTTCCTTAAGGGCTGCTATATGCATTGGATGCAGAGTGTCCATCGTATTGTCCACAACCTTAACATTGTATCTGCCGAAAATGCACTTTCATTTCTAAATTTGGCCCGCGAATTAAGGGAATCGGTAAGCAGAACAGTTTTTGATAACACTGTTGCTAAATTGCTAGAAAAATTCCCAAACTGCCGCAGTTGGCTTGCATGGTGGGTTACGTGAGCCTAATTGGTCCATGATATTTAGATGTCGCTCATTAATGAAACCTGAACCGAGAGAGCATCCGATTAGAACGTCGAATTCTGTTGAGGCATACCACAATATGCTTTACACTACCATGACAATCGGCCCAAGAACATCTGTTTCTTCTGCTTTCAGACAAGTTCTTCAAGTATGTAAAAGCGACGGAGAAACACTGGCACAGTATTTTGAAAGTGGCGTCTCTCCATCGTATATTCCAAAGCGAGCTAAAAAAAAAAGCAAATCCAAACGATTGTTAGCTGACTACTACAAGATAAATGATGGAAGAGATCCAGATACAACAAAGGCCCTTTTTGGAAACAGCAATCCGGAGTGCAAGAAGAAGAAAGAAGTACTAGATGAAGGCTACTTTAACAAGTTGCGTGATTTGCAGAAGCAGTATACTACATCAAAAAGAAAAAGAAAGGCAGACGATGATGCTTCCAGTAATACACAAGGCGCTTTAAAGGATGGTTTTGCTCTTGATGATGAACTTCCTAGTGTTATAAATAAGAATAGTCAAGGCCAGAAAGAGGATGAAGGGATAGAAAAAAAAAAAAAACAGCAAAGAAGGACGCTGCATTTGATGCTACTCAAGAAGACCAAAGACATGCTCACTCTGACTCTTCTGTTGGTAATGACTTGAGCATTGTTCTGGCTGGACGATTAAATCCCAACAGCAATAACTCATGCTATATCGAAGCTCCTTGCGAGATGCTTCTTCGTTGTATTTTACCATATTTTAGGAGCGAATTAAGCTTTGAGTAAACAAATGACGTTGATCATGTTATAGTGCGTAGCTATTATACCTTGAAATACCATAACGATCCAATCATTTCCTCAAACAATCTGCAAGAGTATTTTTGGAGCAACGGTTTTACTAAGGATGCTTTTGATGATGCGCTTCTTTTCTTTGATAACTTGATGCATGGCCTTTCAGAATCAATGGCAAAAAGGCTATTTCTATTAAATATGTACTACAAATAAACTCATACCTGATTTAAAACAAAAAAAAAAAAAAAAACACTCAAAAATAATTTGTATTTTTTGACTTCAAAACGTTTAAGAATGAAGTTTTATTATAACATTGAATGATTTACTGTCTAGAATGACTGGTAAGGTTGTATAGAATTGCACCAAGGTATGGCATTACATGTCTTAGCAACTCTATCAGACATTTTTTCTTCAGTCAATAGTCTGTGGTGTTAAAAATTGCCCAAAACTGTTCGATTGAGTTTACTTCAGGAGAATATGGAGACAGACGTATCAGCTTTTAGCCACATCTTTAGATATTTTCTACCGCCAGATTTAATTTACGTATATAGAAAATCTTTCCACCACCAAATAATCCTTTGCTAGATTTTCATGGTCTGTGGAATCAAGCAGAACATTAATGAATTTGATTAAGTGCACTATCAGCCAAGGAGTTATTCACTACACAAAGCTGAATCCCTCTTCTGATGAAGATCAAGAAAAAAGAAGGCTAAATCTTGGTACACGGACTATTTACACGGACTTCTCAAAAAAATTGCAATAAGTGGAATTTTGCTACTTTAAATTCAGACTGTCTGAATTTAAAGTGTAAAAACTGTATTTGCCAAACCTGGCCCCTAACTCTGACACTCGCCCGTATTCTTTGTATGGCACCCCACTACCGCGACAATCATCTTTCTCTTATCTGGGTATTCCGATTGGTCCAGGTGGTCTCCTGAACACAGCAGAATTAACACAAAACAATATCAATAAGGCGCTTCAAACAATGAACCAAATGACTTCTCTTGGTGTTAACCACAAAGGTTTTAATCGGCTCCTCTCTGCCCGTTTCTATACACAAATAGTACGTGCTCAACTTGAATATGGCCTCGCCCTTAACTGGTTATCTGCAGCTCAGATTACGAAAGTAGAAGCATGTCAAACACAGTGTATCAGAAAAATTTTCGGCGGTAGTACTCGGTCCTCAACTAAAGTTATGCTGCATTTGGTCAACCAGCCCACTATGAAAGAACGTGTACATCTACTACAAGCCAAATTCTTACTTCGATCTATCTACTCTCCAGATGATACTCTCCTTTCTCAGTTCTTGCCTCACTTACGCCCCTCCTCAAGCCACTCTCAATGGTATCGACTCTCAAAAACACCTGTCTGGCAACGGTACACCGCTTCTATTGACAACAATATCTTTGACCCTCGTGTGTTCTCTGGTATTTGCAAAGACTACCTTGATGACAATCTTGATGATCGACGAAACGGAAAAAATTCGGTACTATTGTCTTCTTGCCGCCCCACGCTTGGTGAAGATTCTATTCTCTGGCTACCAATGTCCAATACTGAAAGAAGTCGACTAATTCGATGGCGCCTAGGCTGGCTTCCTGGTGGTGTCCCTAAACCGTGCATTCACCACCCACATGAAATGTTCACCAAATCACATGCTATATGGTGTTTACATATGCATCGCCGACTACAGGTGCCTTTGACGGAACCTGATCCTTTGTCGTTTCTACTGAATAAGCTGCCAAACCCACGAAAAAGGAAACCCCGAATCTCACCAGCTACTACGCACTCTACCTTCTCTGCCTGGACAATTCGGTGGCCTTCTATCTGCCCTCTCCTTTTTGAACTTGATTATCTACATCATGGCGACCTCCCCCCTGATACTCCCCCTCTTGGTACTAAGCTGGTAACTTGGTTATGCAACTCTTAAATCTGGTATTTGTGATATACCTCTCTTTTCAACTTCCCTTCCATGTCTTTTTTACCTTTTTGACCATCAAAAGGTTTTTTAGTACAATTTCTGTCGTATTTGAGGTAGTTAACACACCTATATAATTAAAGAAATTAATAAAGAACACAATAAGTGTTCTCAAATCAAATCAAATCTGAAATAATAATAATAATATTGGTTTAATGATATTTTAAAGTGTAATTGTACTAGAAATATCATTGGCTACTGAATACTTAAAATATGCAATAATAACAAAAGAGGGAAATCAAATCATAAAATTAAATTCTATAAATCTGTTGTACTATGTTAATAATCTAGGTGATAATAGTGTCAAGACACACGTAAATACGTATTATCTCCGCATATAAGCATGTAGAATACTTCAGGAGCAGTATGGAAAGATAATGATTCTTATATAAGCGTAGCTAACTTGTATAAGAGAACAAACAGGTCGTTATCATGAAGCACTGGATTATCTGGATATATACCTACACCATCTTAAACCATATAACATTGAGTTATTGGTTGAATCATGATATATAAGGTTATTATAATTATGGTTTGCAACCCAAGTCACAAGTAGACATAGATGTTACTCCCTGACTTGGTATAAAATTAAATCTAAGACATAAAAGGGCTTGATTTAGATTTTATAAAACATAACTGTTTGCGTTTGACCTCAGTCACAACATACAAATATGGTTTTCTTATTTAGATCTATTTTCTCAAGAAAGTACTTTAATACTAGAATGTTATACTTCGGGTACACGGGTATAAAAGGTGCTGAAGATAAATTTAAGTGCACGTCTCCTTTAAGACTGAGCCAATAGACCATCATAAATCCACTTCACTCGGAAGCAGACAAATGATGTCTCAAGGGAAAACTTATTTAATTTATAGACTCCTCTTATCTG